>JAAGNO010002404.1:255542-323402 GCA_033439905.1 Ceryle rudis
TTTATATTTAAATATATTAAATATATTTAAATATATTCACTCTTCTTTTTGGTAAACATAGAAGACCCAGCCTCAGACATGCTGACACTTTTGATTTAGTTTATCTTATAGGAATAGACCCAAGCAGGGTCCCTTTTCTCTAGTTTCCTCTCTTTTCTATCTGTCACTAATAGAGCAGAAACAAAAAATGGCTCGTGTGGTTTTTACTCACTCCTGCCTGTGCCCTAATGTGTTCTTCATTATTCATGTCTCCAGTAGTTTGGTCCTCAAGATCTGGGATTGATGTCTGCTCTTTATTTGCTTTGCCATGGCTCTATTAAAAATATGCTTTTTTTCTTATTTTGTAAATTGTTATCATAGTTTTTTTACATGGGTTTCAATTTGACCAGCAGCACCTTGTTTACAAAGATATTGTGAGGAATTTTGTGCGTCCTCCTCTATCCATGTCATATCAAGGCGTACATGAGCACTGCGTGTTTCCCATCACCTCAGGTCGCGTCGCTTTGCATTGAATCAAGTCATGTCACATCAGTGATAGCACTATCAGTACTTATTCCTGATAGAAAATTCAGCATAGATTTAGACAGCAAAGAGCTCAGCCACAATAAATGTATTTAATGAGCAGATTAAGTATCTGTGAGAATCAGATATTTCAAGTGTCCCTAGCAAGTTGGTGCTTCCAGATATCCCAGTGTCCTTGTCTCTATACTGTATTCTGCACGTAAATTTACGATATATGTGCATATATTAAAATGTCTAAGTAGCCTATCTGGAATTCTTACCATTCACAATAATTTTCAAATACAGACCTGTGCAGTTTTGAAATAACAGACATTATTGGTTGGGTCTGTATATTGTAACTATACTGTATAGTTTATAGGTCGATCATATCCCAGCACTGTACAAAAACAAATGTTGACAGTTGTTGGTTGTTTTGTTGGGGTTTTTGTCATAATTTGGGATTTGCTTCAAATATTTGCCTGCTGGGGCATGTTTTCAAAGAGTTATGCATGATTAGGCTCTATGACAGCCATTTTATTAGACATTTTACCCTGTTGTTCATTTATAAAAGTTAAATGTTGTAATTATCCTATTACATAAACTCAAAAGAAGGGAGGGGAGGGTCAAAATTTAAAAAACATTTCTAACGGATAACCAAAACATAGAAGGTTTCCAGAATGTTTGATCATAGTATCTTTTTTGATAAATTTACTTTCTTTTGGTTTACATTATCTATATAGTCTCTCTTGGCTTTCTTCAGATCTGCATTTTCACAGTTTTCTTGAAAATTTTACTTGTTACCTAGGACTGTAAAAAGAATCTGAACTGGTAGAGCTCAGGCGCCCAGTTGAAAAATTTGGCTGCAAAATTCTAGATAAAAGCTATGTGGTCTTCTTATTGTTGATTATTACAAACATTTATTATTTGGCACTCATGTCTGTGGTATCTAGGTGCTTTCCCAGGATTAAGTTGAAGCCATCTTTCCAGTGTCTTTTTAAGAATTCCTTTAGGGATTTTGAGTTCCCATTTTTGAGATAACACCTGGCACAAGGTATATATGCATATTGAAGACCATTACAAATGTAAGTATTAATACTTAAATGTAAAGGATTTGCCAGAAGAGCTACCGGGGACTTCCAGGGAAACTGTACTTCTGCAACAATTTGTTCATGTTTAGAAACTAAACATATGGGTAACTAGGTTGGAATGTTCTGCTTCTGTTTCTTCAAGGTATTGTAGACACTTGTAAGTTGTTGTTAGATATAGTCTCTAGTTAGTGTAATGGAAAGGTGTGGTGGGTTTAGCTTTGGCTAACAGCCAAGTGCTCAACCAGCCACTCACTCACAGCCATAGTGGGGTGGGGAAGAAAATAGGATGTGAAAGCGGATGGGTAAGGATATGGAGGCTGCTTACCAATCACTGTCACAGGCAAAACAAACTCACCTTGGTCATAATTATCTTTATGGTCAATTAAAATAGATTCAGTAATAAGAAACAGAAAGACAAACATTAAAACATTTTTCCTACACCCTCTCTGAAACTTAATTTCCACTCATTCACTCCTGACTCCTCTACCCATCCCAAGTGGTGCTGTGGCATGGAGAGGCTATGGGCAGGCTGTAACAGTTCCTCCCTGCTGCTCCTTCCTCTTCACACTTCTCCGCTGCTCTTGTGTGGGCTTTCTCCATGGATCACAGTTCTCATCAGAAAATATCCATCTTCTCCAGTGTGGGGTCCTCCAAGGGCTACAGTGGGGATACCTGCTTTGCTGTGGAGCACCTCTTCCTCTCTCTGACCCTGATGTTCCCTCTGTTGCGTTCACACTTTTTTGACCCTTCTTCTTTGCAGCTCCCCTGCCACCAAAAACTTGTTACAGTCACAACAATGCTGGTCACAGTAACAAAGGTACCAGAATATCCACAGAAGACTGTGCTCAGTTTGAAACAGTCTTTTTCCCTTAAGGCCAAGTCACTGCTACCCAGAATCTGTCTCACAAGCTGCTGTGAAAAAATGGGAATAAAATCCACTAGATTTTAATGTGTAATTCTCTCATCATCTTAACACAGATAAAATTTCACATAGATTCTCAGTTAAAAATTCCTACAAAAGCAAATGTCAGGCTTATAAAAATTAATATCTATGATCATTTTCTCACAGAGCCTGGGTAGAAAAGAAAAATGTCATGTGTTTCTGATTGTTAGCCATTGCTGATTTCTTCTCAACTTTCAGTTATTTAAATCAAAGGAATTTTCTTTTTCCCTTGAAAAGCATTGGCTTAGGCAAACACTCTCAGTAGCTACTGATTTAGCTTGATCTAGTAGTGTGATGGTCTCTACAGAAAGGATTGTCTGAGAACATAAGAGTCTGTTGGTCTGTCAGTCCCTAATCAAATATACTGCTTTTCTACACTAATTTAATCACTAGGAGATATCCAGAAATGTGATTTTTTAAACAGCCTTCCTGAAAACCACCAATACTATTTTGTACAATGCAGTGATGCCTTCTGCTACTCCACAATATATCCCTCCATTCTCCACTGCTGCATTTAGTTAGCAAATCTTAACTCTTAGCCTCTCCCACAAAGTCCTTTAGAAAACACACAAGATCTAACTTTATTCTTACACTGGCACTACATAAAGTGACCTTACCTTCCAGGGTACGGGCCCATTTTTTCATTTGAAGCTCTGGCATTCTGAAATATCTTAGCTTTGGAATAAAAAGAGAGGAAGAGGGTATTCTTCCAGGAAAAAAAAACAAAATTAAATTAAATAAATAATAAATACATTTAGAAAAACCCCACTGAACGTATCTGTGGCTCTCAAGAAAGCTGCTTGCAACATTGACTCTACCACACTCCTCTGGAAACTTTTAAGACTGTTTTCTAACCCTAGAAACTTCATGTGTCACAGTTTTAGGATCTTGTAAGTAGTGCCTTTTTCATCCCCCATCATTTTACAGGTTAGCTTTATTTGTGCGAGTTCTGTTTGCTGCAGTGGAATGGCTCCTGCTTTGCACTGTGTTAGAGCAATACAACTTTCATCTGCTCTTCCTTTAGAAGTTCAGCTCTGGGAAGTCAGAAAAATGTACTGAAATTACAGTTACTACAGGATTCTACCTCATAAACTTTGCTTCCCCATATAATCACGTCATTAGCGAAGGCGTCCCTGAGAGGGCTGGACTGTCACTTTACACTAAGATCACTATTACCTTCTGTCATGGCTGGTGTTTTGAGTGGGAGCAGAAATTTGGGCACTGGAATTGACAGATAAAAACGTCTTAGCCTTCTAAATGAAATCATTATTTAAACACAAAAACAAAATGGGAAGAGTCCTTTGTTGGATGTTTCATAATATATTTCTAATCCTTCCAGTAAGTGTTCTCAGGGATACAGCCTAGACTGAGAAATGGCATAAACCTCTCAAGTCAGAGATTTTAATTTTAAAATAAAAGCCAGATATAATGTGTTAGACATTACCTTGTTGTCCAGACATAATGAAATGAGTTGTGTTTCTCCATCCCCAGTTTGCATACAATATACATAGGGTCAGTTTAACAGAGTGTAACTTGCAGTGAAGAGCTTCCCAAAGTGCTCAAAGAAAAATGCATCTTCTCACTTTCAATCAGACTTAGATATAGATAGGGATTTTTTTATAGGCACTTGGAAGTCCCTTACTCTGCAAGCTGGCCCACTCACTGTGATTTTTCCTGGAACATGGTACTACCCAGGTTACCTATGGATATCCCAGCCTCTGCCATTATTTTTAATAAGCAGCTTATCTCTGTGATGCAACCCAAAGCAATCCTGAGTGTCTCCAGGGTTTGTTGTAATTAAATTTTATTGTTGTATTTGAAAATGTACAGTTTTTGAAAACTGGAGCAAGAAAACCAGAAAGATAATAGTCTGATTTTTAAAAGGTTTTAACCCTTGGTAGTTTCCAAATTCACAAGCTTACTTATGGTCCCCAAGTAACTGTTCCTATATAGAACTGAAGCCCTAAACTATAGCAGCGAGTGTAGTTTATTAGCTGATGTCAGGTAACCCTGCAAAGATTATAATTTATACGTGCAGTCAGACGCTGTAGGACCAGAGGTGTGGTATTATGTGAGTTCCTAATAAGTTTGTAGAAGGCCTTTTCTGAAAGTCTTACACTTTTGCTGCTACCCCTTTCTTCTCCAAGTATTTACAGCTACAAGGGAATTACTCCAAATCCCAGTGCTGCTCATGAAGTGCCGGGGAGAAGGGCAGGGTTTACCAGCTTCTGATCTGGACAGTAAAGAAATGTCACTGTTTTGAACAGAAAACTGGCAAGTTTATCTATACTGCTATCAGGCGTTACACTTCTGTGCTTGGGCACCGCCACCCAAGCCGCTGAGTGCACACAACTTCACTTGGACTTAAACCTTGTGCAGCCAATGGAATTGCCTGTGCTCTGTATTCAGGGACTGAGCTTTGTTTGGTCATTGTGCCCATCTCTGCTCTCTTCACAGCTCCTCAGGACTGCTAATCAAGCAGTCATTGTGGTTTTCCCCTTTGTGTTTTATTCCTGCTTGATTTTCTTGCTGTGGGATGCCGCTGACTGGTTTTGGAGATTCATGTAACAATTTTTTCCAAATCAAAATATTTCCTCAAAAAATGTCATCTTTTCTGTCCAGTATTGCTACAAATCTTTATTTAGTTATTTACTTTACATTTCTAGAGGGATTGGATGTGCCCAAGGTGCCCCTTTAGGCAACACTTTATATCAAGGTTCCATTTATTAATACTTCATGAAGGGCTAATGAATGATTAATCGATGTTTTAATGTATGACCAATCAATTGTTGTAGATTTTGCAACATCCAACAGACAAGTAGGTTTCTTATAAGCATAGATTATAACCATATCTGACATCTTCTACTGATGGGCTTCTAAACATCTATAACATACACACTACTCATATCTGTAACATGCTTAAAACATCTACTAATCACTGATTAATTTTTTATAACCTATTTTGAAGCAGAGCCTGTCTGTGGAGCACATCCCCTACTGGTGTCTGTGACTCTGCATTTCTATCGGATTGTTAATTTACTCATCATCTAAGGACTTAGAACTTCTACTAATTTCAGCTCAAACATTAAGCTTTTCTGAGTTAGCTTCAGCATTTTCACCTCAGCCTAAGAAAAAATGTCTTTGCTGTCCCCAGACTTTTTTTCCCCTCAAACTTCTGGCCACTTTACCCTGCTAATGTGTATTTTTCAAGTTCTGCTAAAATGCAGTGATTCTTAGTGGGCAAACTTGCTCTAAAATACATTTTCAGCCTGTTGAATTCAGTTTGTTTGATTGTTCTTGGGACCCTTGTCCCAGTGATAATGGTTCTCAGTATGGTTTTCATTTATTTTTTTACTGTCATCTCTGTGTGTTTGGTTCAAAGTTTATCCATTCTCAGAAAAGGATGAGAAAATATAAACTTCACAATAATCCAGTGAGCAAGCCATCTCCCAGAGGACATTTGATTCTGACAGAAGAACATACATTTTATATGGCTGATATACCCAAGTGTTGAGAGGAGCTTTCCTCTGTGAGATTCCCAGAGTCTCCTAAAGTGAAAGCTATGACTGTGCTCTATGCTTTACATGGAGGACCCAGGTAGACCGACTGAAGTGGGAGTACAACCCCCTGAAAATTTATGAGTCCTGCAATTAATCATTCACAGTTAAGAAGCAGTAAACTGCTTAGTATCATATTCTGAAAATGAATTTTGATACTTTTAGTCGATTTCTACTGAACGTAACCACAGGGTTGATTCCTCTGCTGTGATTTATCTAGATATTGAGATCAGTTCTTTAATGATATAAATGAAAAGAATCGATAAGTGGTTTCTCATTAGTGGGGTCATTAGTAAAATAGTCTCTGTTCTGAATATCCCCAAGTAAATATCTCACTCCCATTCAGGTCAAATGCTAATCTTTCACTGATTACTGTTGACAGCAGGATTAGGTGGCTACACCTGCAGCATAAGCACATTGAACCTCAAGAAACACATCAAGCATAATTTAAAAAAAAAATAAAATAAAAAGAAAAGGTTAAAAAAGAGAGTTTTATTCTTCATCATTAACATGCAATTTCCTCTGGGTTTTTAAAAACCATTCATTGTCAAAACCACCAAAACCTCAGAAGTAAGAACCTCTCAAAACTACTCAAGCTCTTTGACTAGGTGGAGTTTACCCACATTAGGACAATCGCTTTTGTGTTACCCAGTTAGCACTCTGTGATTCTGTGTTTATTGGAATTTTACCATGATCTTTTCTCTCTTTTTTTCAGCTGGTTAATAATCCACTCGCAAGTCAAGCAGCAGCGGCTGCAGCAGCAGCAGCCATGGGCTCAATAGCAAGCTCCCAGGCCTTTGGCAATGCCCTTTCCAGTCTTCAGGGGGTCACAGGTCAACTCGTCACTAATGCACAAGGACAGGTGAGTAGAAGATGGAGCAAACAGTGAATTCTGATGTCAGGTTGATCTTGGGACAAAAATGAGTTCCGCTTGTATGACAGCAATTTAAAAGTTCATATATGGAAGAGAAATAAATATTGATTTTCTAGACAAGTTAAGAAATGGGAAGTTTGAGAACTGGGAAGAAATTAGGAACTGTTAGAAAGTGTTTTCAAGCCAGAAAAGGGTTAGGGTTTGTTTTATTTTAATTCAACCTTTTAAAAAGACCACAGTAGTGAAATAATATGGTATTTATAAATCCAGCAACCCTGTGATTCTTAACACACATACCAGCTATCTTATTCCACTTATATATGTCTAATAACAGACAACTATATTAAAGTGCTACTGTACTATTAAGACTATATTTTTTTACTTCATTTCTAAAAAGTTATTTTAAGTAAAGGAACACAAATTGTGATGAAGTATCTGGGATGGATTTAATTGGATGGGTTATTCATTTGATGATTAACTAAATAAAGCAATTTGCAATGAATCTCCCAGTCTGTAATGCAAATCTGGGAGAAACTTTTGTTTAAATTTTCCAAACAGAAATTTGAATATCTATGGTGTGTATAAGAGAGAGACGGTGCATTATCTACATTTGGGAGCTGGTTGTTGCAAAAAAAAAAATCAGCTTCAGTCTTAATATGATGCAGAAAGATATGTATCTGAATCCATCTATATATATATAATATACCATTGATGCAGCATGCTCAAATAGCTTTCAGATTGTGGCCACTGTCATTCTCTATTTTATTTATGAGGACTAAAATTAACACTATTACTTGTTCCACATAAAGGCACTGCAACAAATCTGTCAATAACTTACAACTGGTCCTGGTAATGGTGTAATTTGAATGTCATTACTCTAAATGCTACAGATTTGGCATACAGTGATTTCCACAGTGCTTATATGCATGTTAGGCCCTGGTAAATATTTATTGAAATTATGTAGCTTGGTTGATATGTGAATCTAAAGTTTAGGATCTACTCTTCCTGTTTACTATGGGAAAAAGTAATGTGAAGAGCAGGTTTTTTCCTCGTAATTTTCTACCATCTTATTATTTAACTGGAACAGGGGTGACATATTTTTTATTTTGGCCCATTAAAAAATAAAAGACAACAATTTATAGGAGCCTCCCCCCCTTTTTGTTTTAACATAACACATAAACAAAGATGCATCCTAAGCTTCACTATCACCATCCAAGTCCCAGGAAAAAAAATGCTGACCTTGTTATATTTACTGGGTGGGTGCAGAATTGTTCCATCACTACCCCGAGGGTTGAACGATGGAGCTTGTCAAAGTGAGGCCTTATCTAATGAATCATCTTATCGCAGGTGCACACCACACATATTAAAGGAGGATTGTATGAACAATGTGCCCTCTACAATAACCTTTCAATGTCTACTTTAACCCTTGTTTCAATCCCTTTTCATCAAAGGATCATTTTATGCAGCCAGCTTTAAATGGAGGCTCTCAAAAGCCTATTAAGATTTCTGGAGGGATGGGGTATTGGTTTGGAAGAAAAGTTGGTTATAATACCTATAACTCATAGTCAGATCAGCTCCAACCTAGAAGCCTGCTTGTTTCTATCTGTGCTCTAGAAATGGTTCACCATCATCACTCGCATGGGGCACTTGGCACCAGAGGTGTTGGTTGTAAGGGCTGAAGATACAAACCCAGACTAGTTTTTTCAATAGGTTTCCATTTACATGTTCACCACAGAAAACATAAGCAAAGTGTAGCCATTCATTGTATGTTAAGAAAAACCCAACAACCTACTGTGAAGATATAACTGAATGAAACTATAGATTCCCTCAAGCTGAGTCTTTTTTTATTCCCCACATAATGTAAAGTCCAATAATTCCACAGGTTGCAGAGAAAGAGAAGAGAAAGAAAGAATCTTCCCTATTGTTGGATAAAATTACAGGATCTATCTGTTTGCCTAGCTCTTTTAAATAAGGGCTGTCTTTTTATTACTTGTTTTTACAAATGTTCCTTGGTTTATAATCAGGACTGCAGACCTCAACACAATATAGATAAATATTGATAATGAGTGTGTAATATAACACATTTTTATAATACTCAGCATAAACCCATATTGCTTAGAGCACACTTCTGAAGTTATCTATCTACAGAACAGGACTATTCAGCATAATTAAACTATATTCCAGAAATTACATTATATTCCCTGTAAATTAATAAAATTATAACAACTGAACAAGAACTGAAAGGTACGTTTCTTCAAAATTGGAAACATTAAGTTAACAGTAATTTGGGATACTACATTTCAGAATTATCTGCTTCCATCACATGTTAAGCATCTGCCCTTTGAAAATTGCCCCTTTCAAAGAATCAGAAGTGTGACACCCAAAATTCACTCCTGCAAATAAAAGGCTGTATGTGCAGTCTTTGTAATTATACACTGCCTCTGTTACAGAAATTCAGGGCTTGTAAATGTCCATCCATCTAGCTAAATATACGGTGATCAGTAATCCCTGGAGACATTAAGCTATAGGTCAAATCCAAGATTCTATGGCAAACTTAGGGAAATGATCTTTTAAATGATATATGGCATGGCTTAATTCCCAGTAGTCTAGGAGTTATTACAATCACAGTAAGAAAATTATATATATTAGCAATAATTTATGTAGCATATTTGTTATTAATTTAATTATTGAATTCACAATTATGGTATAATTTTTTTTTTTTTTGCATTGGATGGCAGTATGAACCATAATAACAGAGCTCCCCAAGAACACTGTAGCAAAGAGATCTAATCCATTGGAATAAAATTATTATATCACCTGATTAATTTGATATAGGACAAGTAGAGGGCTCTAAATGAAATTTTTCTTTTCAGAGGCATGTTATGAAGAGCTATTGGCCCATGTAATGCTGCTTACATCCTCTTTGCCCTCAGCACTTTCCAGGAAGCCTTTGCAGGACTGGGCTTTTATATCTTAAATTTGAAGACCAGGGTAGCAGCATTGTGAGATTCCAGTCTGTCAGTAGATACACTGATTTCGAAGAGAAGCTCTCTGCCCACTCAGCTGCAGCCTGCCCTTATAACAGGATCTATTGCTCAACCTGGATTCTTCAGAAATGTAATAAACAGATGTTAATTTTTTTCACTCTATTATTGCAAATGAAAGAAAGTATTAGGAGTTTTGACTGGGTTTTACTATGGCTATTAAGTACATGAAATGTGTATTTTGGCTATTTTCTTAATATCTGTTAGGAGATGAACCACAGAAATATGGAACCAAGGTTGATGTTTCTAGTTTTCCCAAGCGCTACCTGCAAGCCAGCTTCCTACCTGGCTAAAACATAGTGCTTCCTTGTCGTTGTTTGCATTCATGTAAGTCCCTTGACTCCAACAAGATCAAATAGTTTTTAACTATGGGTGCTGAGTAAGTTCAGCTTCTTTTTTGGAGAGATGGGACTTATCCTACAACAATTGCAAAATAACACTTTACCATAAAAAGTAGCATGATAAGAATTGGCATTATGGTTATGGTCTTGTGGTTAAAGAAAGCAACACATTCTATTTCCTAGTAGGTCAAAGGGAAAACCTATGTAAGTATGGTGAACTTGTGCAGTACATACTTTGCCTGAACAGTGAATTTAATTGGGATGGCATCGGTATAATCTGAGTGCCCATGGAGGAACTTGGGCTTCACTGTGCCCATGCCTTACTCTTTAGAAGTGAAAACCTTCTGTATATGAAAAACCTGGAGCACAGCTCCACCCTTGCAATTAACAAAAACTAACTAATTCTTGAGGGTTGTAGTCCACAAGTATCTCAGGAAACTAAAGAGAGAGAGAGGCATTGTTGATCCAATTAGATAATATGAGTACTTTGGTTCTCATTATTCTGATGAGAGGGTACACGTTTGCTCTTTGAGCTTCTTGATGGTAAATGGTGCTAATGAGGCCTGATGGATTCTCTGCTCCTAACAAGCCTCTCAGCAGTGCGAGTGATTACAATGGAGATAGATTTGATGGGATGCGCTCCCTTTTGTAGTGTCTCAGCTGCTGACACTCTGCGACATAATCAGGTCACAGAGCCGGTCACAGCCATCAGCAAAAGCCATAGCTCTATCCCTCATTATTAAAGTGCATTATTCAGTTCCAGGCCTTCACAATACTGCCAAGGGCCTTTTTTTCTTCTTCTTTTTTTTTTTTTTTTTTTTCTTGTTAAGCATCAGTTCTCAAATACAAGAGTTAATAAAATCATCAACTAAAGAACTAGTAAATTACAGAAATGGAAATAAAGCGCTCCCTTTCAAATTCATTGAAGGATCACAATTAAATAAGCAGGGAATTTCTCATCACACGCTGTACAGTACAATGTAATATGTTGTGCAATAAAAACAGGGAATAGGATTTTATAAAATAGCATTGTCCTCATTGTGGAATGGCTTGGAAAGTACTGAAGTAGTTTTCATTCCAAAGGAAAGTTTTGTCTTCCCAAATATTACATGTGTGTATGTAGTTGCCATTATTTTCACCATTTTCTGTAATGACTGTTTTCTGAAGTGGCAAGAATTACTTGCAAACTGAGTTTATAATTCTAAGCATAGCAGCTCTCTTGTCTTAGTTAAAGTGGATGAGGCAGCAATCTGGAAATTATACGTTAGGCCACAGTGGCAGGACCTCTCTGTTCACATATCCAAGGCCATTGCCTTCTTTGGAGGGTGAGTTAATTACAAAATGGTGTGGGAAAAGGATATTGGAGCATTTTCCTTCTGTTCTGATGATGTTCAGTTGGAGCCATCTCCTCTCTGAAAGAAAATACATTTAAAAAAAAAAAAAAAAAACAAACCACAAACGATTGGGGAGCCTGATTTTATTATCTATTTACTTATAAACTTTTTGTTTCAGTTTCACTTCAGCTGGTTATGGGCAGGTTTCAGCTAAATATAAATAATCTATTCCAGTTTTGAAGTGTATACCTTTACAGGGATTTCCACTGTTTCTATTCAATCATTGAAGTACGTAGTCAGTGCCAATAGTATAATTTTGTGTATAGTTACAACTACGAGGACTAATACATGGCTTCTTTCTGGTTGTCACTATTGCTCTTGTTCAACTCTACAACTGATCTTCCTTTTTTCTTGCTGCTAGAGGATGCAGTGATGAGAAAATAAGTATGTATATGCAAAGGTGGTTGTAAAACTTTCAGTTCTCTTGAACCACAGATGCAAGATCTCTTGACAGCTATAGGTCGAAGTACAAGACCTAGGTTTGTTTTATTTTAACACTAAGCAATAAAATTGGCAGCTATCAATGGGAGTGCAAGGTGGGCCTCCTCGCAGGACTTAAAAGGAGGATGTTGGTCATTTGTTGGGTATTTTTGGTTTTTCTTTTTAACTCTCCCAGAAGTTCTAGGAGACCCAAAGCCATCTAATGTGTAACACTCCTCTAAATCCTTCTTCTTCTCCAGGTGTGTATTGTCCATTAGCCTTTTTTCTAAACAATTGTTATCATTGCTACATCTGTTTCAGCTATGCAGCTCTAATACATGCTAACCGCTGATGTTTTTGCCCTCACAACATCTAACAGAGTTCACAAAAATCTGAACAGTAATTGTTTAAATGGCAACTGCTAACAATGTCTTCCCAGGGCTAAGACTGACAGAAATCTGAGTTGGTGGTATCAGAATGGTATATATTAAGGAAATTTCATTGCAAGACTGAGTTAATAAAAGAATATTGAGGGAGAGGCTAGAGGGAGAGATTGTAACTCAAATAACACATTTAAGAACATTTCTTGGAAAATTCTTTGCCAGGAGAATCTGTTTTGACAGACCTTTATATTAATTATTGAATTTCTGCTGGGTGGAATCTGGCTCTCTATTTTCCCCCTCAAAGTTTCTCTGGGCTGAATACATGTAGTTCTGCTGTTTGCAGGAAGAGATGTGTACATATTATGAGAAAAGGTCAGTTGTAAAGGAAGATATTTTTTGCATTGGTTTCCTCTCCCCACAGCTAAACATTGAGGAGGCTGTTTGTTTAATTACCTCCCATGTGGATTTGAATCAAAAGACAAATAATTCTTTTAACTTACTTTTGCTGACCCTGTCTTTATTTCACTGCACTATTTATCTTACCTCAATTTTAGCCACAGCGGCATAAATGCAAAAACATATGGACCAAACTCTCAGGTCATGCATATTGATAGTATGATTGAAATGGACAAGGGCAGAGAGCGAGGCTAATTATATCAAAACAGGAGCTATCTTGTCTATTTTAGGAAGTGATCACTGATAAATTTTGGATATCCACAATTGTGAACAATTGCAAAATGCATATCCACATATTTAAAATCTGTGGTGAAAGTTAGAACAGTTACCATCTGCAACATGGAAAAGTGATATTTGATCAGCACCTCATAACAATTAGAAGTTCAGAACAGAGGGAATCTAACTTTCTCACAGGATAAAAACAAAGGGCAGGGTAAAAGAAGGTTCACAAATTAATTATCCAAAGAACCAACCATTGTAAAACTGTTGCAAAAATGCAGTATGACTGACTCACAACCCTCTTGGACAAAGGAGCTAGCTTTAAAGTAGAAGTACCACCACTTTCCTCCAAAGCTCAAAGAAAATTAGTACTGGGAAGGAGTAGTTCAGATTAGCTGATGAGCTGAAGTCAAACCTCTAATGCAGGAGACTCTAATATTCCCAAAAAGCTACCAAGACAAGAGCTCTTATGTTAAATAATATTTGTTACAAATAGCAACTGCAAGGGGAACACCATTGTTTAAGAACACCTTACTGGAAAGCACATACTGGTGCTATACTGGATCACAACTGAAGTCTCCAAACAGATTTACGAAGGAAAGGATAATTGAATATTGAAGTCTCTATCAGCTTGAAAATGATCAGCATCTATCCAGAAAGGCCACTGAAATTGCTTTAACCTAGTTCGCAATAAGTCTTACTTTGAGTACTAATCTTCACGTTAGGTTTGTAGCCTGTTGCCCAAATCCACTCTGCCCAAGCTACTGTACCACAAATGTAGATTTTTTTTCAGAGGTGCCTAAGTCTTATTTTCAAAAGCAAATAATATACCTGTAGGAGCCTGAGTTTCCTTCAATCAGTGTTACAAGTCCTAGTGCTTGAAGGCACATCTGTGCCCTGTAATGGAGCACTGCAAGCAAATGCCGAGAGACAGTACATTTCTATGTCTCAGTGCCATACTCACACAGATTCCAGAAGCCAAAAACCCTTGGTAGTATGGTGTGATGGCTGGACTAATTAATTCTGCTTCTCAACAAGGTGACATAGGATCTAGCTCATTAGTTACTAGCTTGGGGTCTTTGTAGCACACTGTATTATGTGGAGTAAATATACTCTGAAGAGAGCCTTAAAAGCCTGAAGCATTTAGGTGCTTTTGAAATGTTATTCACTGATTGAAATTAATTCTTTCAAGTCAGAAACACAGAACTTACCTGTCCTTTTGTCATTTCTTTCTTAATTACTTTTGCATGAGGATAAAACCAAACTAACTACTAGTTCAGCTTAGCTACCATTTTCATGAAAACTATCTAGTAACTAAAAGGAGCACCTACCACTCCTATAATCTGTTCATTTTAGCATTGTGAGGTGCTTATAAGCATGGTAAATCTTCATTGTTATCACCAGTGACATACATCACAGTCAATGAAATCTTTCTGCTTTATGGAGATTCTTACACCACTCTCCTTATCATCATATCTTATCACCTTCCAGTAACGCATTAAGAAACATGACTAGTGACTGTCACAGCTTGGTCTTCCTCCCAGGAGAAGCCTGTAGAATAGAGCTGCCTGTTTGCATGTGACTGTCTTTGTTAGGAATTTCTTAGTTTGTTTCACTTCCCTTTTAGAGTTTTGTTTTCATTTGGATTTTAAAATCTTTATGAAGCGGTTTCTTAGAGATGCATATTGCTTATTTTTGTATTAAAGAAAAGCAGATAACGGAAATGTACATAGCTTTTGCAGCAGAATACAGTGAAACCAGAGGTGATAAACCCAGAAATCTTCCTCTGCTACTGTTGGAATTAATTCCAAGTTCCTTGATCTTCCCCTGAAAAAAAACTCTGCTGTGCAAAGAGAAGGTTTGACCGTTAATATCCTGGAATACTGAATTTGGTAGTTATAGTTTTCATCCAGGATCATTAGGTGGCCATTTAGATTCCTGGGAATCAGATCACAGAATATCTTGGAAGCAAAGACTGAAGTTTTCCTAAACTTATTGAAAATTCTTTAAGGTGAGATCAACAAAGCGGTGGACAGAGTTGGTGTATGTAGATGGTGCTGAGAAATGCATTTTCTATATTACTGATGTTTCCCAAACAGTGTAAGTGTCATGCTCAGGAATATTGCATCGCTACCTACATTCATGAGTTAACAAAGTCAAGAATAATTTGAGACCATACCATCATCCAGCCAAAGACGATAGAATTCTCACTCTGTCAGATTCACATTAGAGTGGAATCCAATACTATTCTTCATTTGGAATTTCTTCTTTAGGCTGTCCAGAGCTGCTTCTGAGGGAATGCTCTCTACATTGGAGTGTAGGAAGGCTGTAGAAAAGTAGAGGAAGTGGTCGACCAAATCTGAGAATTTGTTTCAGGTCTTTTTCCAGATGTGCCGCCTTATTTTTTGGAAAATGAAAAACAAAACAAAACCACCAACAACAACAAAAACTAAGAAACAGAAAAACCAACCACAAACAACAAGCCCCCCCACCAGATTATAGTTCTTTGTGTAACATGATGCTTAGTTTTATTTTTTTCTAATTTATCCTGTATATATATATCTATATATACAAAATGCTTTTTTCCCAGTGTCAGAATTTTACTTTCTAGTCAACTGTCATTAATATTAGAAAAAAAAGAAAACCAAGAAGGGCTGTTAGGGCAAAGGGGGAAAAAAGCCAAATCATTCTGTCAAAAGTAGAAGTTATTGTAAAATGCTAAATATTTAAGGTCCTCGACTCACTGGTAGAGCACTATTGCTATTTGGGGAAGGTTTAGAATTTTTTAGAAGTCATAAATCTTGGTGCATAAATGGAGGCCATTGGCTTTCTCATTGGGCTGAAGTCTTGACATATGTATGTGAATGTCTCAGAGATACAGTTAAGGAGAGAAAATCTGGGTCTCCCATGTTTGCAATGCAGTCAGTCAGTATTTGTTTCAAAATCTGAAAGGATGAGGAGTCCATATATTTAAGCAATATTTTGTGCAGAATTTGAAAATTAAAAAATAAGTCTTCCACGAGCAGTTTTCACATAAGGAGGAGTAGAAAACTGCAGAAGCACTTGACTGACTCATTTGACAATAAGCCAACAACTGTGTTGCATTCATGAAGTATTCATAGCAATAACCAACCAGAGGCGGATGCATAGGCCTCTGCATGCAGACCCACAAGCTTCCGAGTAGCACACTGAGCAGGAGTTGTCCTGTAAGAGGAAGTATTCTCTAGCTTCTGGTTTGAATCTAGAGTATTGCAAAGAATTGTGCAATGTCTTTTCCTGTGTGTTGATCCGTGACCAGTGGCAGGGAAAGTTCAAGCAGAAAAAATCACAGTCCTAACCATGAATGGACACTCAATCTATCTTTCTAAAAGTATATCTCCGTTTGTCATTTTTCTTCAGATCCTAACAGTGTTAGGCTGCAGTGTGTGTGTATGCAAATGGCCCAGATATCAAAAAGAGAGAAAGGACTTTGAAATATCTATGCCAATGTTATTAAATATATATGATTTTTAAAGTACCTTTTTCACTTAAACTTCCTTCTTTGCACATTAATTAAATATTATTTCTAGGATAAGTATCTCTCATAGAAGATTAATGTATTATTGTCACCTAATAATGGAAGAGAATGACAGAATCTCTTTCTTTAAGCACAAAAAGGAATTTATTAATATAAAGAAAACACTCGTAGCCCTTGAGCAATTCTGTCTCTGCTTCATAGAGAAACTTTCGTAGTCTCCCCTCATGTCTGGCTTCGTGCTAGATTTTCAAGGATGCAATACATATATCCTGCCAGTTTAAAAATCAATCCACTTTTCAGGAGATAATTTAATATCAAGACATGATGTACCCAGTATCCAAATATACATTCATTTTAATGTTTGACGCATCAAATACTCTGACAAAGCCAAGTTTCAAAATAAATGGTTTGTTTTAGAGGTTGGATATGTCATATTAGCATCCACCCAGCAGATAGAGAAATAGATCAGAGAGTGATCAGGACATCAGGGAGACAGTTTAGAGAGAGATGAGAGAGGCCAGGTACATCTCGTAATGTTAAAAAAAGCTAGCTAGCAAGAAAGAAATTGTATAAATAGGTCACTGAAGCCCAACTGAAGAAAAGTTTAATTTTAGCTCGTTAGTCATCATCTCCAGAGGCCTAATCCACTCCCTTCATTGCAGGCTGTGCATTAAGCTGAGATGTGTCTTATTTGATAGCATAGATAGACAGACAGCCTCAAAGTGAATAGATGGTATCAGGCTCATGCAGTGCACTCTCTTTGAGGGGGAATTGGCACCATTTGGCATGTTAAACTTTCCTTCTTTCCTTCTCAATTCTTTTTATTAGTCTTAGCTTATTGTCACCTGTCCTGGTTTTCTCTTTTGGTTCCTTCTGTAAGTGGAAGCATAAAACCATGTGGAAACAAGAGTACAGATGAACAGATACCTGGTGCCACTATTGGTGATAGATCCCCAGACTTCCTAAGGTATCCAATCCCCTCATTCCTGTTCTACTGCTCCTATCTCTAGCATTTTTGTTTCCTGCCAACAGCTCTTTGCTATACACTATGTCTGGGATTCAGTTACTTAATCAGAGGACTCTAGTCCCATTTTAGGTACTATATTACACTCCAGGCAGGCCTCCCATGGCCAATACAGAAAAATTCTCTTCCCTCTAAGTCTTATTGACATAACCTGCCAAAATTTTAAATATAGTAGATGTCTACATTTTTTTTGACTAAATTGCTCCTGACTTACATGAACAAATGCATCTGTGTGTATACACACATGGACAGCTGTACATACACTTACATGAACCTTCAGGCTCATCTCCTCGGGAAAGTTATGAGTACCCACAGCGACACCAGATTGCAAATATTTTAATTACTTCCTTGACTCACACTTTTGGCTCTGGGATTTGTTGGACCTGTATTGTGGTGACAAATAAAAAAACCCTAAACCTTCTCATCTAGGCATGAAAAATGCTGTGTTGCAATCTTTTATCTCAAATCTGTCTCTAATGTAATGTTAGAAGTATGTAAACATGACTGTACACAGGTCATAACTATCTGCAATTTATTAACTGAGAAAAAAAACTTGTCCTGTATTTTTCTAAGGGTTTGATTTATCACCAAGATAGAACTATTAGTGAATGACTGCAATGTGAGAATTAAAGAATGCCTTGTGATAGCCCTCTATCTTTTCACTACTAGGAGGTACCATGTAGACTGGTACTATTGGCAGCTCTGCACATGAGACCGGAGTGAAGTGTTTAAAAGTTCTAGAAAATTGAAGTTTGATAGCAGAACTGTGTGGGAAAGATTTCCCAGCCCCTGCCCACAGGATGGCACAGTCTGCCTGTTTCTTTCGATGTCTCTCGTGTTGATGAGCAACACCTCCAACAGCCCCCTCCAGAGGGCTGGGAGGTGACTTCCATATTTAGGTGTTTAAATCACATCATCTGGGATCTGCATTATAGATCAGTTAATATTAATTGTACAGATACTGATATATGAGTTTTATATGTGCAGTCTCTCACTGTTCTTATTAGCAGCAATAATGCAACACTCTCTATGTTTAAATCTATGTGGTGTTTTTTCTGGATCATCTATATTTATACATGAGTATGTCTCTCATAACTCCGATGTACTAAAATGTCACAACCATCACAGTTATTGTTCAGGTAGACACACATGTAAGAGACAGTCATCTACCTTTGCTCTGAAGTAGATTCATGAATTTGGAAACAAAAGGTTTTTATCAGCAGGAAGATTAAGAATCTATGGACTCAGGAGGTAGATAAATCACAAGGTCCCCACCTCTGAATGAGAATAGCACGTAATTGGCATTAGGAAGGAATGCCACATTCATCTCTACCATGTGAGAGAATTTTTGCCACAACGTCCAAGAAAAAAACCTGCTTGGAGACTGTTACTAAAGGACTGCTCAGAAAAGTTAAGATTTTGATTTTTACGTTTTCTTCACAAAGGTCCAAAGGGAACAAAACTCCCTGATGCTCTGTTCCCCGGAAAGAGAAAGGCAAAAGAAGCCCTGATACAATTCCCATCTATGAAGTCTAATAGCTGATTGACAATATTCTGATACTTTGATCACAAACTAAGTTTTTATCAGAATATAATGGAATGGAGTACAGGACAAAATTTAAACAAGCTTTTTGGTAGCTTCTCAGTTAGGATAATTATTTAAAATCTGAATGTTAGACTACCGACCCAGAAACACTGTTAGTAATATACAGAAATATTTCCTGTTCAAATACCTTCGTGCTTCTGTAATATATAGCAATGAATAGTTAAAGCTTTACTTACATGGAATTTCTTAACTAACCATCTATTACAACTTGTAGTTTGAGAATAAAATGTCACAAGTAGGTATGATACAACACAAGCCCTTTTTTTTCTTTTTTTTTTTAATACAAATATAAATGTATATGTTAAATATTACTGAGTCAAGCTCAAATTCTCATAACCTGATCCATCAATGGAAAGAGCCCCTCCTAAAATGCATTTACTGAGGGGAGTTGTACCCTTGGCTCCCTCTGGCCTTTTATTTCTCCTTAAAATCTTATGAGGGGAAAAGAAGGAACAAACATGAATGATGCGTGCCTGATTCACTAAATCACTATGGTCTCTGGCAACAGCACCAACATAGAAATGTTTAAATCGGCCTCACACTACCCAACAAATGATGCAAAAGGAGCCTTCAAAGAACACAGAGTGAGGGGAGATAAATGAGCATCATGTCAAAAAGGCAATTTCTCACTGAGTTTGCACAGAACATGGAAATTTGACTTCCAAGAGATGGTTAGGGAATCTTTCTAATAAATCTTCAGTCCACAATCATTGCTGTGTCCTTTTTTTAAACTTACTTTTTAAGAGCTGTGTAAGTTAATACCATCCACAGTGAAATGTGTCAAGATATTACCAGTCAAGTTGAAGTCATTTAAGTGAATCATCTCTGTCTTCATGTTTATGTTTGTGATGGACAGGAATGGTCAAACAGGTTTCATTTTGTGCATGTGTTAAACAGCTTTTCAACTAGTGAGGTGTTCTCAAAGCCTTGTCTTGTTTTAATAGTAACTCACAAAGAAAAAAAAACCAACTGTCTAGCCTTTTTCCTGGAAAAAAAAAAACCTCCATGGTTCATTTTTTAAGTCTTTATATATATAATATTTTACCCTTTTTTGTTTGTGCAGCTGTGATATTCAGATGGTCAATAAAAAGGCAGTTGTTTTCCAACTGACTTTGAGTCTGTAGATCAATATTAGAATTTACTTCAGTCCTCAGCAGAGTCCTACATCTCTCTAGATTCCTGACTTTGAATTAATTTTCCTTAATTTTAATCAAATGAAAACTGGCTTAGACTGCATCAAATCTAAGCTAGTTGCTTAGCGTTCTCTGTCATCACTGAAAGAAATAGTCATTTCAGAAGAAAAAAAATATTTTACTAATCTTAGGCAGGTGCTTCAGGCTGAGATGAATCACCTTGCAGATTCCTCACTCTCCACATTATCTAGAGAGAGATTGAATGGTGGTCTACAACTGGATTTCTAAAGTTAGGTGACTAACATTAAATGGTCTCACCTTAAAGAACATTAAAAATAAATTCCATCCTTAGAATACCACACACTAGGTATTTTTAATGGGACCTGAGTCCTTTTGATGATGTCATCCTTAAACTCCCCATGGCAGTCACAGGAGTTTTAACTCTGATTCTGGTAGCAGCTGATGATGGCCACACAGGACTTGGCACTGGCTAACCTGCCCTATTTTGGGGATGAGTCTAGAGGCACTCTTCAATTTTTGTGAAAATTGTGCTTCTGTTTTGCTTTACGTGCTCGTTTCTTAGTGTTTCCTGAATAAATAGAGAAGTAGCATCTCAAAGACCAAGGTAATGGTATCTGTTTGAATTATTTAAAATGTACTTAATGTTACTGATAGTTTAGTGAAATGATGGATAGCAATGTGAAGGGAGGGTCTTTCTATTGAGAACGTTTTCTTTCAAGTAAGATTAAGTATTCCATCTGCAGGATGTTGTTATTTAACAATCAGTTGTGCATAAATGAAGACTTTGCATCTTCTGGTTTAAAAAATAAAACAAAACACAAAACTTTAAGCTTGTAGTAATGAGGAAGAAATCTCTTCTGTTGACAGATTATTTCTTAGATTTCTCTGGGCATTTACCCTGATGTTTTGGTTAGGACAGAAAAGGGATGCAGTAAATCCTCAGACCACAGGCCAGCTTAAGAGTATTTCCAACACAGCTCCAACCAGCAGATGCCACAAATGTCATGAGAGAGTCTTATAAGAATTTCTGTCCTAAAAATTTGTCTAAGTTGTTAGTGTTCAAATAATTATAGGTACATATCTAAGCCAAATTGAACAAAAGCCCTTTGAAGCTGGGCTGTCATACTGACTGCCAGCTTCAACAAATATTATTGAAATATCTATTATTCCCAAATATTGTGTATGCTTAAAAGGGGAGGGAGATCCTCTACTCCAAATATTCTGCTTTTGTTCAAAAATGGAATGTTCAAAAGTGGAATGTTGCTCATGGGATTCTCCTCATTTTTTACCAATCAAGATGGTACTTTAGTCTCTATTGTGGATGGTGTCATTAGTATCCCATCCAAAACACCCATACAAATCAAACGACCTTTCTACCCAGGGCTTGACTCACTGCACTTCAATGTCTTTCGTGGGACTTACAGTGAGTATATAGGACACGGATAAAGTTTTCATTACAGTGTTGCTTTAATAGCAACTCAAAGAAAGAAGTTGTCATCACTTTGCACTTCTCCAGCCAGTCTTCTGCATGGAAGCTGTAGCCTCTTGTCAATTAACTCACTTTAATTGGTTTCTGTTTCTTCTCTAACTATGACCCTTTAGCCTTGCCTGCTGCACAATGCCTTTTATTCTTAGGGTTTATATAAACTTTCTATCAAAATCATCTCTTTGGAAGGGAAGATACGTGATAAGGAGTTTCAATATTTGTGCTCTCTTTGTTATCTCTTGTGGTTCACAATCAAACCTGAATCATCATAAAATTGCACTATACTTTTGTGTTTTATATGATGAACACCTGTAAAAGAAGGTAAAAAAGGAGCCAACAATTCTGAGTCTGTATCTTAAAAAAAAAAAAATAGTGCCATGATTGTCATGGATAAGAGTGCAAATTGTTCACCTCTTAAAAAAAACAAAAAAAGAAAAAAGCAACTTTTTTAGGTATAAGCTCATCAACATAATTCTAATGACTTATGGTCTTTGTTGTGAGAAATGAGAAAACCTGTGGTCTCACCCTAAAGAACATTAAAAAAACATTACTGACAGGAAATTGAAAAAGTAATATATGTCTGAATGAATATGACAACTTTTTTCTGATAGAGCAGATAGATAAATGTCACATACAAGTTTCAAAATACATTTAATTTTGCCACCACAATGGATATTCTCTTCATAAAATATATATGAATCAGGTTTGAATCATAAAATTTGACTGTGATAAACAAATGCATATTTGATAGCTTTCTTCTTTCTTTCTTTTTTTTTTTTTGAGATGCTCATTTCTTTTTTGAGGTTATTTGTTGTTTACACATCTTTATGTTTTCATTTCTGAGTGAAGCAGCCTGAGTGACAAATCTTATGCACGTTGAGCCTGGATGAACTTTCTTTTTAATCTGAGGAATAGGTTCATTTAATTTGGGGGGACTGTGGAGGGGGAAGGTGAGGGAAGGAAGGAGAGGATGGTAGATGCAGAGAAACTCTTAACTATCATGTTAGACATTACCGAGTTTTCTGAGCATTGTTCACGATAGGGTGATGGGTGAGAAATGCATGTAAGTATTTTCAGAGCATGGGGCTGGAGGAGGAATCATGGTAGACAGAGCACTGTCTTTTACATTTTCCCCCACTGAGCAGCAACTCTCAAACTAGGGGACAGGATGTCCATATCCCAAGAGGTTAAAAAAAGACTCCCTGTTAAAAGCTATAGCATAAATGAATTTTTAGGCTCTCAGCAAATGCCTATAGCATTAGAGGAAACAGGTAAAGAAGGGAGTGTCCTCTTCTTTTGCATTTTTCAGGCACAGATTCACTGGGGATGCAGAAGAACTTTATTCTATGCCATTGAAGCCTACCATACTATCTGTCCTGACAACATGAGGGCTTCCTCTGCCTTTTCAGAACAGACACCACTTCAGCCTTTTCTTTCTACAGTATGTAGCACATCAGGCTTCTTCTAGTCCTTGGCTGAGCTCTTGGACCCTGCCCTAGTGCAAGTGCTCTTGGAGACCTTCTCAGGAATGACTGACGTGGGTTCTAGAGAAGGGAATCTATTAGTATCCAGAAGCATCCCTCAAGATTCTAGAGTTGCATTTGAGTCTACGTTAAAAAGGGAGGTATAATTACATTTTACTACCTCATTTATCCTTTAGTATAAATTTCTGCAGCATTGTGAGCAGAACTGAATGACTTTTTTTTTTTAATCGCTGACTTCTGATGGGAAAATGATATTTAATCTAAATATAAAATGTGTCCTTTTGATGAATTGTTTTTAGTAAAAGTTTAAAGTACAGTGTCTGGATAAGATTTAAGTGTCTCATTTTTACGTGTTCTGTTTGAAAATTTAGTGGGAATTTTTTTTTCAAATTTAGAAAGGTTAAAAGGAATATGAGATATTTCGGTTTTGATCAGAATAGTTCAATCTGCCCTGAACATATTTTTTTATATTTTTATTTAATTTTAAATTTAGCTTAAAATCCATTTTGAAGTGAAAACAAAACCAGTCATAATTTCCCACTTTCTTTGCAGAACTACTCATGAGTCATCCACTTGGTTTACATGGGGCTGCTCTACTGGGCAAAATGGGTTCTGTATGAGCAGGGAAAAAGGGAGAGAATCCCTACATTTTTCTAGCTTCAGATGAAACCAAATCCTGAGCTAACCAGTCAAAACTAGACCTAGGCTGTGCAGGGTACAAGTTAGCCTGAGACCATTCATAATTTAAAAAGAACTACAGATTGCTGCTGGACCCAAACATCAGCCTGTGCCGTGTTCAAGTCCCAGGGGCCACTGCATTCAGCTAAGTAGATTTACTTCTGATTTTTATGAGTAGAAATCAAGTCAGAGAAGCCTGATAATATTAGGCAAGCATAGTTCCAAACTGCAATGAAGTACAGAGCTAATTGGCATTATTGTCAATGAGTGAGAAGCCAAGAGATGAAATCTTCCTAGAAAATATTACCTGGCAATTGGCAGCAGAACCACAGCAGACTGTTGAGTGCAGCAGAACCAGTGGACCATTGAGTGAAGCTCAATAGCTCTTGTAAATGTCTACTGGGATTCCAGTTATTCAGGCCTCTCTTGATTCATAAGATCTACACTGTGATATAAACCCAGACAGCTTGCTTTTCCTGATATTGGGGGCTAAAAAGAGCTATTGTGTATGTCAAGATCAAATATGTTTGCATACTAATGACTTCACCTGAATGAAGGGGTGGGAGGGGGAAGGATTCTATTGTGGCCTCAGAAACTCACTGGGGTAGAACTATGAACAATAAATATATCTGAAGTCCTTAGTACACTCTGTTTCACTATTTTGGGATATTGTGCTATCTTGGCAATTAATAATATTTCTTTTCTGTCTAGCCTCTTCCTCAGAACTTATTGGCATTGTTCGGGTATCTTTAAGCATTCAAAAGGATCAAAGAGCTTTCATCTTTTAATGCATTTTACTGTGCTGTGCTCTGTGTAGGAAGAAATATTGATACTGTTTCAAGGGCAGTTAATATATTCAGTTCTGTCTCAGAAATAAGCACAATTCCTTAACATAAAATTGAAAATCTGCCATTACTCACAATTAAAATGTTCCATATAAGAATTTTACTGTGGCATTTGCACTTCACTCATCCTCTTCTGCTGTAATTCACATACACCAGGGAATCTTCTCCACTATGGTTTCAAGATTTAATAAGAAGTGCTTTACAGAGAGTTCATATTACTGAGACTTGGTTGTTGGGTTTTTTTAATATATTAAAAGGACATTTGTAAGTACAATACAAATTTTGACAATGCTTTAAACTAAATTTCATTTTGTAGTTGCTGTTTCTCCCTTTCATATCAGCTTTGTTCTCCTTATAGAAGATTCCATAGGTTTTAGTCTTATTAACTAATATCTTGCTCCGTGATTGGTATCAGGGAGACTACAAAAAATAAGGCAAAGCGTGAATGAAGGAAACAACATCTGATGGTCCTTACTAATACTTGTAAATTTTCATATACTGAAGATATCTGTGGTTAGGTTCTCTGGTTCTTTAAGGCAGTCAGTATAATACATCACTCCATAAGGATCCTTCTTGCTTCATTTGGATTATTTCTACTTTAAAGCATTACATACCAGGAGAGAAAGTCTCAATCTGGTGGACTTGTGTTAGGCTGGTGTCTTTAACAGTGCTAGGTTTACAGTTGGACTCGATGATCTTAAAGGTCTTTTCCAACCTAAATGATTCTATGATTCTAACTGTGGACTGGCAAAGCCGAGCTGTAGAAATGCTCTGGATGTTCCTGGGGAAGAACATCTGGGGTAACAAGAGAAGAGGAAGGCTGTAGCTTTAACTTTGAATGATGTCCTCTGAACTGGGGAAGGATCTGTTTATTCAGTGCAATTCGCTGAGGAGCACTGACACCCCAGCTGCCACAGTTGAAGGAGTAAGTTGTGCAAAATGGTAGCTCTAAGAGAATATTTAAAATAAACTGTAAGCGTAAAGGTCTCTTCTGTCATTATCTTTTTTTTTTCCCCAGCTTGTAGCCATGTTCTTAAACATTCTCCATAATGTGTAAAAATGACCTAAGTGTATTTTCCTTTTGTAGTGGGGGTGTTTTAGTGCTGACGAAGGTAAAGTAGCATCTCCTTAGTTTTTCCCTCAGGAACCTGAAATCCCAGTAAATTTTACAGAAAGTGCAGCAGTATTATCCCACCTGCAAGTCTCGATAGAATGCATCACAGTCTTCAGTTGTCTTAACTGAGAGGAAATATGAGAATATTCCTTAATATAGCTTTTTTTAACATTTATTTATTTAATGACAAATAGGATTGTTGCTGTTTATTGTCTACAGCACCACCATAATCATGACAAGAATACTGTGCTAAGGCCTGGTTGTAACAAAAGAAAATAAAATATGGTCTGCCAAAACCAACTTAAAATGTAAGACAGGTGACAAATACACAGACGGAGAAGGGATCCTGAAAACAGCTGATCTCTGCCCTTACCCTCCCCCTTCTCTAGAGTCAAGAAGGAACCCTAACCTTTGTTCCTCTGCAGGTCACAGTTAAAGAAAAGGAAATCTTTTTAGGACTGATACAGTGACAACATGCAAGGACAGAAAAACATACAAAGTGCCTGTGATCCTCCACCTTCCGCAGAACTGGCCTCAAAGTTACAGCCTTTGCTGCCAGCAGAAGTGAAAGATGAAGTAGTTTGTATTCATATCAAAATACATAGGAGAGATTTCAGTATGCCTGCTATCAGGAGCATGTTGCTGATAAAGAAGCAATGTAGGTGCTGGAGATGGGATTACCTTGGGTCCATTGTTGCTTTTAATAAGAAAACTATAGTTACTTAACTCTTCCTCAAGCAAACTTATGGACCAGCCCTGAATGAAAGTGATAATTAAGCCACACATTCTCCTCACTTGTTCATAAAAAACATAAAGCATTTCTTTATGTCTTCTCCAAGCTTCAGAATAATTTAGTTAGATTTAACTGCCATTTTTGGAGTACTTGTTTAGCTAAGATAGTCTCAAATGTACAAAAATAAATTGATAGCCCTGACAGAGTCTCAAATCTGTATATAAACTGCCACAAACAAATGTATTTTAGCCAGTGTCCACAGACAGCTACCTCCTGAGAAGTGCCATTGCATCAGGAGAATGTTGTGTCCTGGGAGAGATGCTAGGACCACTCACTTGTGGTAGATTCCATCACATATACTATGTATCTGTATTACAAACTTATAACTGTGATTTTTATCAGGTGGTGGCCAGAGTGGAAATTTAAGTCAAGCTGTTAAGATGTGAGCAGAAGACATTTCTTTCCGTTCTGTCTGTCAGCTCAGGTGAAATGGATTAATGATGCATTTGATCATGTGATCATACTTCAGCCATTGCTCTTTCAAGCAGTGAAGCATACCACACACATTTAAGGAAAGAACCAGCTGAGGGTATTTTTGATGAGATAGCCACCTTTGATATAAACCCCTTACCTTTATATGTTGTCTTGATAACTCTAAGGTAGCCTTACAGAAATTACTTAAAGCTCATAGGGATAATGGCAGGGAGATAAATAGTAATTGTAAGAACATATTAGAGATGATTGAATGGAGGGATGGAATTTTAGTGACTTTCCAAAGGTGAGTTGATTGGCAGAGCTGTGTTGCACCTGCAGCCATACCAAATTTCACAAGGTAACAAAGACTAAGTCTGCCTTTTATTTGGTTGGCAGATTTTGAAGGAGGTATTGGTACTGAAGTGAACGATCGACTCTCTTTCTGATGATTGATTAACAAAGGGAAGTTATATTTGGTCTCAGGAAGGATTTTTTTCCTAGAGATTAAGATCTAGAAACTTGGAGTCAAGATCATTTTCCATCCGAGAGCTCGAATAGGACTCATTTACCCACCATAACAAATTTGGCTTTTTTTTTGACAATGGGATGACCTACACAGCATCAGGTTTTCTGACACCTAATGGGAAACACCTTTCTCAAAGTGGGAAGAGAGTCTTTGCACAAGAGATTGCAGAGCTGATTGACAGGGCTTTAAACTAGGTACAAAGACATTTTTGAAAGATCATGGAGAATGGTGAAGTGCCTGAGGACTGGAGGAAAGCCAGTGTCACTCCAGTCTTCAAAAAGGGCAAGAAGGAAGACCCTGGTAATGACAGACCAGTCAGCCTCACCTCCATCCCTGGAAAGGTGATGGAGCATCTCATTCTAAAGATCATGTCTAAGCACCTGGAAAAAAAAGAAGGTTATCAAGAGTAGCCAGTATTGATTTAATAAAGGGAAGTCATATTTGACTAATCTGATAGCCTTCTATGATGGTGTGAGACTGAATGGGAAGATGCAGGGACAGCAGTGGAAATTGTCTACCTTGACTTCAGCAAGGCTTTTGATTCTGTCTCCAATAACATCCTCGTGGGTAAGCATAAGGAAGTGTGCATCGGAAGAGTGGACAGTGAGATGGGTTGAGCACTGGGTGAACAACAGAGCTCAGAGGGTTGTGATCAGTGCTGCAGAGTCCAGCTGGCAACCTGTAAGTAGTGGTGTTCCCCAGGGGTCAGTTCTGGGTTCGGTCTTATTCAACACCTTCATCAATGACCTGGATGAAGGGATGGAGTGTACCCTCAACAAGTTTGCTGATGAAACTAAACTGGGAGGAGTGGCTGATACACCAGAAGACTGTGCTGCCATCCAGTGAGATCTGGACAAACTGCAGAGCTGAGCAAAGGCAAACCCAATGAAGTTCAACAAGGATAAGTGTAGAGTCCTCTACCTGTGGAGGAACAATACCATGTACAGGTACAGATTAGGGGTATACCTGCTGGAAAGCAGCCCTATGGAGAGGGACCTTGGCATCCTGTTGGAGAAGAAGTTATCCATGGAGCAGCAATGTGCCCTTGTGGCCAGAAAGGCCCATGGTATCCTGGGGTGCCTAAAAAAGAATGTGTCCAGCAGGTCAAAGGAGGTTCTCCTCTCCCTCTACTCTGCACTAGTGAGACCACATCTGAAGTGTACAGTTCTGGTCCCACCAGTTCAAGAGGGACAGGGAAATCCTAGAGAGTCCAACTGAGAGCTATGAAGGTGATTAAGGGATTGGAACATCTCTCTTATGAGGAAAGGTTAAGAGACCTGGAGCTGTTTAGCCTGGAGAAGAGAAGACTGAGAGGGGATCTTATTAATGTTTACAAATGTCTGAAGGGTGAGTGTCAAGTGGAAGAGGCCAGTCTCTTTTCAGTTGTGCCCTGTAATAGGCTGAGAGTTAATGGTCACAAGCTGAAACACAAGAAGTTCCACTTCAACATGAGGAAAAACTTCTTCACTGTGAGGGTGACAGAGCCTGGAACAGGCTGCCCAGAGAGGTTGTGGAGTTTCCTTCTCTAGCAACTTTCAAGACCCAGCTGGATCTGTTCCTGTATGGCATGCCTTAAGTGTTCCTGCATTGGCAGGGGGGTTGGACTCTATGATCTCCAGAGGTCCCTTCCAACCCCTACCATTCTATGATTCTATGATTATTTTTCCCACCTCCTTTCAGTGAAACGTATTTTTTCTTCTTGTCCTGAACATGTACATAATTGTGCTGCATTATAAAGAAATTGCACTTTATAGGCTGGAATATTGGTTTCCATAGTGATGATTCATGATAGGGAGGTATTCTAGAATGGTTTGTTCCACTATCATCATACTGGTGATTAGAGTTGTGGTTCATTCTCAGTAGTCAGAAAATGGCTTGTTGAAAAAATGCACACATTGTAAAATGTGAAAGTGTTACAGTGGTACATTTGTCTGGCCAGGTGGAAAGGTTGGCACAGTTATTCACCTCAGCCTTGCCTTGAGCTTTTGTTAGATCATCACGTTAAAAGTTACAATTCTTAATTAGTAAGACCAACAGTTTTATCTTTTGTTTAACTGAAGTCCAGATCATCTAATATCATAGAAACATCAGCTAAAGTAGGGCATCACTTTGTACTTAAAAGACTGTCCTGCTGCACAGGTGCAGTGTTGAAGTGATGGGTTTACAGACAACTAGTGTGTCATCCATAGTCATTGCATCTGGGTAGCAGGCTCAAGGTTTATAACAGTATTTGGAGAAATATAATTGTATAACAACGTCAAATATCATTTATACTGACTGACTGCTATATCTTTTATCTATCTTTTATCTATCTAGTCTTCTAATGAATTTTGGCTAAATCTGCAATGATTTAATGAATCATCATGGCTAACTAATTTCACCTCTAAGAGTTACAGAGAGATCTGGTGATCTCTGATAAATATTTTATATAGTGTATGTAATTTGATAGTGAGAAGATGAGAGTAGATTATTCAAGAATGTATTGATGGACTAGAAATTCTCTGACCTGTAATCTAATTAAAGGACTGTGGTCCTAAAGATTGCATTTGAAGATTATTTGATGGTTAGTGATTTTGGCCCAGTTTATCATGAGGAAGTGTCCAAGAAAACACAGATTGGTATTCCAAACAGACAAGTCAAGGCTAGAAGAAAACATTAAGCCTTCAAAGTTATTTAGCCCAAACACACTTCTGTTTCATCTGGAAATTTCATCCACAAAAATTAAAACAAAAAATAACTCTTTGAGGATTCCAAATTTAACATGTATTAGCAAGACCATAATATTTCTGGTGTAATATCTTTCTCAAGCATGTCTCACAAGACAAAGCAGAGACTTCCTTCTGAAGGCAGTTAAGACCATGCCAACTCCATAATCGAGCTTCTTGCCTATGCAAAGCAAGTTGAAATGAGTAACTAAGAGAAAGAAAGAAAAATAGAACACCAGAAATTCTCCTACTCAGCCAGACACAGACCTCGACCGTAGTGTGCAACATCCCTTTTTTAAAAGAGCAATATTACAACTTGAAAAATCAAACCAGTGCTATTTCAGCAAGAAGTGTTGTGGCAGTAGAGATTATCTTGTTCACATCTATGTGAGATTATGTCTCAATAGCAGCTTTTATTTAAAAACTACAGGATCAAAGCGCAATTACTGAAAGCTGCCTCATTCTGTCTCCTGACCTCTGGATAGTGTCTCTATAGTGGGCCAGTACAGTGCAATACAGCACCAAGTAGCAAAGCTAGTTCCAAACAAGCTGATAATGTTGCCGTGGCATGGAAGCTGGCTAATCACATTGGCACGTGTTGTGCTTGGCCTAATTAGTCTTGCTGAGACAGGGCAATTTGTTTCCCACGTTAGCCGTGAATGGCTCAGCATGGCATGTGTTGCAAAGTGTAGGGATGCCTATATTTTCTCCTGCTCTACATCCAGCATTTTAGATTCTGATATGACTGAAAGCAAGTCCAATCTTTATGCTATGAGGGAGAAGTAGCAGTAAATATTTGTATTATGTTAATGCCCTAAAGAGACAATCCATGTTCTAAATGTTTGTGTAATGTAAAGACACAAAGTGACCGTCAGCTTTGCAGATGCAGTGCATCTACAGAGCTTGCAAAGATTAAGAACTTTTATTTCAGAGCAGGGATTTCTTGCTTTGAGATGCTTGATACTTAGTTGAGATTGAAATCTTCAGAGAAGCCAAAATGGCAATGATAATTCTGCAGGCAACTTGAAAATCTCAGCCTGCATGAAAAGAAAGTAGAGGTGAAAGAATATTTACCAAAATATTTTCATTGTAATTAAATCTAGAAATACATGCTGGTGTTACTTTTTGGTTTTGAGAATATTTACAGAAAAAAAAAAAGATACCAAACTCACACATACTAAAGAGCATTTGCTTGTATATACACTAAAAAGACATGCATGGTAATCAGGACAGACATTTGTGGTTTGGGAAGCAATCAGTGAAATGCTGAAAACAGTAAGTTGTGACTCTTTTGTGATCATCAGACATTATTAGATAGTACATCTGTTTTGTCATAACAGTTCTGACAGTATTGCCTGTTTTGTCATAACATAATAACATGGCTCTGTTGTCATAACAAACAAAAATATTGCTAAAATATTTTATGCAAGCCTTCCATCAAATAATTTTAAATAATGAACCCTTTCATAACAATCTAGCTAGCTGAATTTCAGAAATGTTCAGGACCTGTGAATCTCATTAAAATGAACAGTGGCTTTGTTCAACTTGGAGAACTGTGACTTCTAAGCGTCCTTATGCCTGATTTAATTCTTGATTTTAAAAGGAAGATAAATTAGATAAGTAGATTGCCTTAGAAAAAACAATTCAGCAGACACTCAACATAATTTTTAATGTTTAATTTGGTAATTATATATATTTAGATTTTTCTAATGAGAAAATGTGTTATGTTATTTGGGATGTTTGATAAAAGAGATGTTCTTTTTATGACTGTATAAACAGCCCTGCTAACAGAACATAACAGTATTTGTTTGAGAAAAATTTCACCACATAATTCCTGCTGTGATGACAAAAGAAGTCCTGTGTAGTTTGATGTTGGTATACAAACATTATTTTCTAAAAAATAAAGGACTGAGAAAGTCAAGCAGAATGTCAGGCTTAACATTCCACTGTGATGCTTGCAAACAATATACCATCCTATATATTGTATGATATATGAACAATACTTAACCTTGAAAATTACAGTTCCTTACGTAAAATGGTGAGTCAGAAGTAGTGTCATAGGTGTCTGTTTGTAGTATCACTACCTGATGCCTTGTTCTCATCATAGCATTCTGCTGTGACATTTTTTTCAGTTCTCATCAGGAAATGTAATGCAGCAAAGGACATTGGCAAACTTTGCATAAATTAATACTGCCTTCAAAAGACAGAGGCAGCCTTATCCTCATCTTGACTTGAGGTTCAAGAATAATATAGTCACTAGTCTAGAGGACAAGATGCAGTAGCATTTCTTTCAGAAGTAGTCTGCAAATGAAGCCTGTATCCATGCTTCTAGTTTTAAAGTGTGTATATTGGTAGTGTATATATAGTGCAGTGTATATCAATAACTGGGTTTATTAATATTGGTAGATAATAAATCATATCTATATAAAAATATGCATCTATGTGTTTATAACTTATATAGGTAGTATATAGATATGTGTCATTAAGAAAGGGGCATCCACACAGCAGCTAAAGGGTCCTGTGCAGATTCTCATTATTCTATCCTTTCCTCAGTCATTTTCTCCTTAGATTATCTCCTTAAAGTAACTCATGCTGATACGGTGACCATACAAGTAGGAACACATCTGTGACCGCGAAAAGCTTCTGAAGGAAATTTGCAAAACTGTAGAAAATGAACCAAACCATAAACATGAGTGCTGGGGTTAAATTAGCCGTTGGACCTGCAGAACTAAAAAAACCTGAGTTTAAACATACCGGCTTGATACAACAGAATCCAGAATAAGCTTTCAATTCAGATTATATTCTGAGGACTAGAAAATGAAGATGAGTGAAACATATTTAAATCAGCAAACATTCACTCAAATAGTGATTTATTTTTGGCTCACTATGTAAGAGTAAGACTTTCATGCATTCTGTTCACAGTTTCAGATGTTAAATTAGATTATGTTAATATGGTAGTTTGCTTCATTTTACCAAACAATTTTTTTGTTGCTCCTTTTCCCCTGTTTTTCTATTTTATTTTTATATTGTTCTTCTGCTATTCAAAACCATAAATATTTAAAGCACTGGAATATTGATAAAATAAGAGAGATGTTCATTTTGATGATACTACTGAAGAAATGTAACATTTTCTTTTTGTAGTTAAAGACATTTTTCAGATGAAATGACACTATTTGCTTTATGTCAGCCCTGTCTGACAATAGAAACAACCTGGTGCAGTCAGTCTGATTTGACTTGGCTGCTTCACAGCAGAAACAAAGGCTGTTGTTGAACCATCCATTTGGCTACAGTTTGTAATACTCTTTTGGTTGTGCTTGGAAAACAATGAAGCAAGACATTGTCCCTGTTTCTGAAGAGGAGAAAGGGATAATAGCTTAAAAAACAGTGGTATGCTTCATTTTAGAGCATAGTAGTAACTTCACCTGATGTCAAAACACAATCAGTTTATTACGAGCTACAAGGAAAGACTCACTGCTGGGAAATCAGCAATTAGTTAGTTATTAATTAGGTAGCAATTAGAATTCATTCTTTGTTCAGTTATGCAAAATCTGGTTTTATATTTGCAGCACAAATAAGGCTACAATTAGACACTTATCCCCAGAAGTTCTTAGCAGTCATTCAGCTGCTGCCCATGGTTTCAGCCTGTGAGTTACCGCGAAGTCCTCCACAAAGGCAGTTAATATAAAGATGTGTTGTCAGTCAAGAAGAGATAAGAATGTGGGGGGTTTAAATGTTATTATTTCTTAAGGATGAGTTGCTTAAGGGATCATTTTTAATGGATCAGATGTTTTTATTTCATTTCTAAGAAGAAACCTTTACTGAGCAAGGCAAAGGACAAAAATCTGTTTGAGTACACTAGTGCCTATCACTTGAGGTTATCAGTGCTAGGACATTACCCTGCCATGGTGGGTAACACTCACAGATGTTGTTGATACACCGAGGGTTTGGGCTTCTTCCCCTCCACAGTCAGCTCCATTCCTTGGGATTTTAACTTCACTTCAATTGTGTGCTTATTCTTTCATTGCAGATGAATTTACGGTTTACAGGACTCTAGGCAAAGACCACTGAGCCCACAGATGGTAAACAGGAGCAGATCAACAAATTGACTCCATGTGCAAGCCAAGCCTTATAACTGTTTCATATAAATGACCTTAATTGCAGAAGTTGTCTTGGCAATGGCAGAATCAGGTTGTAAGATTTGAGAGGCCTGATCTCAGATACCTTGAATTCCTAGGATGCTAAAATGACACTAACAGATTAATCTACAGAAAATATTCAGATCCTCTTAAAAAATCACCCTGAATTTCCTTTGAAGTTACAAATATTACATACAAAATCATTAATTTTAAAAATATAGTGAACATTGGGAAGCATAAAAAACTAATTGAAAATCTGTAAAAACTGCTCTCTAAGTACCTCAAGATGCAGTTGTTGTATCTACTATTCCATAAACAAAAATGAAAGAATTTTACTAAATACTTGAAGTGAAAATCTGACTCCACCAAAGCTTCTGGAAACACTCTTGTCACTTTTACAGGGCCAGAATTACAGTCCTAATGTTTTAATTAGAGGTGGACCAAAGCCCTGTCTCTGTAAAAAAGCTGAGATCTGAATTTACGTTGAATATCTCAGTATGATGTCCACTGTCACATCTGCACTGCATTTTGTGCCTACATCTGGAACCTGTATATCAGACAGTTATAACCAGGAGTAGTTTAATCAACAGCACTCTGCAGATTACCGGGCCTGACTTTCTTAGAGGTTATAGAGTATTGACAAGGGGGTCTCTTGAATCAACTTTTAGACTTTCAAAACTGTCTGTTTCATTTTTTTATACAACACCTGTTTTACAACTCCTTTGTGAACACTTAGTACTTGCTTTCAGTTTTAGCAGGTATAAAAGGAATGGTGAACGTGACGTGTGTAGTGGAAAAAAAAAACCACAAAACTTTTTAAATTGCATTTTTTGTAGCATAAGGACTTTTAGGCATGTGTTTGTCTTCTGAAGAACGTGTTTGACAGGTTAGATTGCTTCTGAATTTGAGTTCAAGCACTGACAAAGTAAGAAGCGTCTTCTGCGATGTCTCAGAGAGTCGTGGATGTCCCATCCCTGGAAGTGTTCAAGGCCAGGAATGGATGGGTCTTTAAACAACCTGATCTAGTGGAAGATGACCCTGCTCACTGCAGGGCGATTGGAACTAGATGATCTTTAAGGTCCTTTCCAACCCAAACAATTCTCTTATTGTATGATTCTATTAGTATCTTGTGAGATAAGTCCTCGCCAGATGCTGTTCTTGAACTGTCCTTGAATATAGCCTGAAATAGCAGCATTTGCTAGAAAGGAGCAATGCCTCCCCACTAGGGGAGTCACCAGCAATTAAATGTCTGTACTGTGGCACACCAGTGTCTCAAGTCCATGGCATGGTCTTTCTTCAGAAAATTCAAAAGTATCAAAAGCATGAATTGTCTTCATGAAGTGACGGCTTTTTTTATACTTTAACAGTACAGTTTAGCAAGGCCCCAGGTGAAATTTTGTTGCAAATTAGAAGAAGGATGTGGCCCAGCATCAAGGCACTCACACAAGGTTTGAGGAAGAGATCTGGTTTCAGTACTTCTCCCTGCATGTGAATCAGGGAGGTGTTAGGATATTTAGGAGAAGGTACTTGGATGAGGGGGAACTTGAATCTGAGTTTAGCCAAATCAAAGATGTATGCCATAAAGAGTAGCTCTGTTGGTTAACTAGAATCAAGTGGATGGGGTTTTTTTAACCAGACAAAATTTTACTTATTTTGGTATCAAATGGAAAAAAAAAAAATCTTGAAATCTCAGTTTCAGAAAGTGGAAAAACTTTCCCATTCAGATTTACCCTTGGGTCCTGCAGCAGCACCCCTGAGGGCATTTATTAATTTGTCCTTCTGGAGCCCCTCTCCCAGCTGTGTTGTCCCTGCCCCATTTCTGGCTGTGCACATGTACAGCATGCCATGTACAGAATGGTGTGTGACACACATTAATACATATAGATAGCCTTCTGCTCTTGACCTTACAAACTGTCCACTTCAGCACTGTCATTCTATAAAATGTCCAACTGCAGTCCAAGAAATGCATTTTAAATGTGAATGCAAACATTTCTATTACTGATAACACCAGCGCAGCATTTTTTGCTTTGCTGGGATTAGGACCTTGATAGTTACATTGGAGTAATGACACTCCAAGGTCGCGTCCTTTACTAACATGGCAAAGGAAGGAGAGGCCTTTCTGCTGATAAATTTAAGAAGGATTATTCCTTTTGTTTGGTGAGGTACGTTAAAGGTGAAAAAGTGTTTTTCTGGTCCATAAATATTTTATGTCACCAAAAACTGTGAGAAATTTACATGTTGCACTGCATGAAAGTTGTATTTAATTCACAGTGAAAGTAGTTTTAGAAAACATTCAGAAAGCTGGTAATGATGCACATTAAGTGCCTCCCTCCTCCATGAATAGCCATCTTCTCACATGAACAGTAAAGCAGGTGCAATTCAGGTAGGGACACCTTAAAAAGAAGAGAAAAAAAAAAAAAGTACTGTGAACTGCAGAAAGAAGCTCACAGGAACTTCCAGCTCAGGAGGATATCTCACAACCTCTGTCTGACTATGCTCCACTGTGCTTCACTTTCATACTCTGTAAAATGGGGGTAATAATCTTTATTGATCTGTCTACCTTTTAGGAATGCATTAAGAAGAACTTAAATTATATCTTTACAGTGTTTTGAACAGTTTTGATATATGCAGCTCTTACAAAACAGCTTAGTAGGTGGCCTTGCCATTTTACCAGGTCTTCCTACAGGGTAGCTGTCCTGCTTCTCATTTATGGTTTTCCAGAGTTACCATCCAAACTTCTTCTAACTGGGCAAGTTTGGTAAATTGGTGTTGACTACAGCACCTACCACATTAGCTGAGCTGCCGTAGCTAAACAAGTGCACCCTTTTAACAAAATGAGACTGTTTATGTTGTCACATTGTACTTCACCATTAAGCCTACCTAGAGGAACACCATCAGGTGTTCTGACTGCTGAAGGAGCAGTCACTCATTAGGACACTGTCACTTGATTGAGTCATATCTCAGCCTAATAACAGAAGGAAGAGGGTGATCTCTGACAAGAGCCCCTCCAGCTATGCCTGAGTTGGTTGGACATCATTGCACAATACTTTCTAGAAGTAAATATGCAGCAGCCTTCACAGATCCATGTTCACAACGCAGCTCTTAACATGTATCCTTTCTGTATCTTTAGCAAGATATTCAGAGTTTTCCTCTAGTTTTGCACCCTCAGAAGGTAACTTAGTGGTCTGCCCACAAAGCCACTGATGTTTTCATTAAGCAGTTATTTTAGAGTTAATTTTACACTGTATTGTACAGCTCCCATTGATATCATATAAATTAATTGTTGAAATCAATAGGAATTTTATGTTTGTTTCAGAGACAAATTTGCCTTAATTTCCTTAGAAACGCTTTAGTCTGTTTTCATGAGGAAACTGGTCTTATGACTAGTGAGTGCTGTCTGTCCTTCTCTCCCTCTTTCCATCCATCCATCCATCCATCCATCCATCCATCCATCCATCTCTCCATACCTACCTAATGGCTTTGAAAGAGCTGACCAATCAACAAAATTTATCAGAAATATAGAGATCTGAAAAGATGATTAAGCTACTAAATGGAATGAGAATCAGCAGACAGACTGAGGAAAGCTACCCTGTTACTATCCCCACTGAGGAAAAAGAGGGAGAATACAGCCATAATTCACCCTTATTTCTCAGCAACCAAGTAGGTCTACACTAGTCTATGTGCTAAGGGCCAGAGGGCAACTGGAATCATACAGGTGGGGGACAAAAGGCACACACAGTGTGGTGGATGTTGAGGATAAAGAGGAAGAAGCAAGTCTTCCAGAGAGGTAAGACTGGAAGCCTTACAATAGGAAAGTTGGTTTTTGGGGTGTTGGGAGGTGGCTATGATAAAGTCAGAGATGTGGTGAAGGAAATAGGAATGTGTTTGGGTTGGTTTTTTTGTACTTTTCCTGTTGCAATAATCCTATGACTCTAGCTTAACTTGGTTTGATTTGGGGGAAAAAAAAAAAAAAAAAAAGTTTGTTACCAATGCTCTAATACTTGGAAAAAGTGTCTTTCAACAGCATAACTTTTTTTAGCCTAGCAGCTTATTGACTGACAGGCTTTCTTACAGCATCTGTTTGACATCTCATCCTAATATTAGTTTTACAAGCACATTCACATTTTAGGAAATCACTGTATTCTCAAGTCTGAGATGTCATAAGCATCTCTTTCTGCAAGTACTTGTCCCAGAAATGTTAGCTAAAATGTTTTATCTAACACCAGCCCTCCCATTGTGTAGTGCTCTTTAGTTGTCATCCAAAAGCAGATGCATTTTATGAACTTATCTTAATAAGCTGTGTCCTGAAAGGCACCAGTGTCTCTTTGTTCCTCTCTGAGATGACGTAAGAGTAATGTGTGGTCATCTAGAGTACTAGGTATCAGTAAATCAAGGGAAATTACATAAGCACCTCAGTTTGGAGTTAATAACATTGTACAGATGAGTTGTAGAAAGCAAGACAGACTAATATTTGCATCTATTTCACTCTGTGTTCAAATGAGAGGTGGGAACAAAGCATCACCCAGGGGCCAGAGCATGGCCCAGCATTTGTTTTGTACACCCACAGACCAGCAGGTTTGCTGGGGGGTGGCAGTGGACGGTGATAAAATGTACAGGTGATATGTAGTGCAACAACTGAAAGTCCTCAATACCCCAGTGAAGAAATGGTTGTTTCCCACCCTCAGCCTCTCACGTCTATCTCTCTGTGCTTATTTCACCTAAGTTAGATTTAACATGCATAAAACAAGTAGTTATGTATGGTGAGTATATGCAGCATATATGGATTTTCCCTTTCTATGTCTTTTTTTCCAGATTATTGGAACAATCCCACTGATGCCTAATCCAGTCCCCTCCAGCCAGGCAGCAGGTGGAGCTCAGGGACTTCAGGTGCAGCCAATAACTCCACAGTTATTGACCAATGCCCAGGGCCAGATCATCGCTACTGTCATCGGCAACCAAATACTCCCAGTGATCAATACCCAGGGAATAACATTATCGCCGCTCAAACCAGGCCAGCAGGTAAAGTGTCTGTAGACTGAATGATTATCAAAGCAGGTGCACAGAAATCTTTCCTTTCACTCCTCATGGACTCTCTCATGAGAGAAAACTTTCTGAAAACTCCTGATTCTTCATCATTTTTAATAACAAAATATTGATTTTATCATACATAGTATATTAGTGCATATTATAGGCATTATATAATGTGATATTATACAATTTATTTATATGTTTGGGGTTATTCAGGTGTTTTGTTGTTTGGGTTTTTTTTTCTTTTAAAGGTCAATATAGGGCCAACTGAGAAGTTTTCTGCAGCAAAAGCACAATAGGAATATGAGACAGGAGAGGCCCATCTGGCCTGTACTATTCATTTCCTTGGTTAGTGGTCATCTGGTAGACTGGGGTTTGAAATGTTTTGGAACATGCAAAGAAAACTATAAAAACTTACTGGTCTTCTTCACTGGAAAATCAGATCTGATTGTGCATATGTGGATAGACAGAAAGTATTTTTAGGGAAATTGTTATTCAGTAAGGCACTGGGGAGCTCACAGATTTCATGATGGGTGCAGCAACTTCACTGAGGTCCAGAAAGATTTCTATACTTACTTTTATACTACTTTAAAGACAAATTCATTAATTTTGTCTGTGTTTGTAGAGCCAAGAATTGTGGTGCCACCTTTTTTCTCTGAAAGAATGGAAATTGAGGAGGGAATAGACATCAAATGTGATTACCTGAAATATACTTCTAAAAGTGTCACCCACTTAAATGTTCATTTTAGCATTCTTATTGCTGATAGTGCTTGTTTGCTAGTTCTGCCTATACCTCATCCCATCCCAGATAGCAGCCTTTTGTATGTTTCTGACAGTACCAACCCCTCCTGAACTCCAAACTGATTTTCTGTTTGGTTTTTTGGGGTTTTGGGGGTTTTATTATTATTATTTATTATTATTTAGAAGTAGAGCAAATAGATCTCTAAGGTGACTTTTTGTTTCGAAAATGTTTCACATCCAAGTTACATACTCTATTTTCCATTCTATCCTCTGTGGTATCTAGCAGAGGCATTTTCCAAAGAACCTGTCATTTATCTAACTCTGTTTTCTTCAATGAGAGCTGATTTATATTACTGGCAAGTGCTTTTGCAATTGTTGCATGTACATGGTTTCAGACAAAGCAGGATGGATGGGAGGGTGGGCTATGTGTTCTCCAGCACGGGAAAGCCTGGCAGTGGAATAAGAAACTCAGCAGTTTACATTTGGTTTCTTAAGGGTGTGTAGGGTGGGATGTTTCTTTTTGAGTCAGTTCCCGGAAGAGATTAGATCTTTCCCTCCTTTATAGGGGAAGCTCTCAAAAAGCATAGGAATCCTGAGATCCTTTTTGAAACTCATGACATTTAGAAGTAAAGAGGAGGATAGAGGTTCCGTATTATTCCCTGAGACCTTCTCGCCTACACAGCAACACACCTCCTGAGTCCTGCAGCAAAGCAACCTCTTCCAGGCAACATCTGCCAGCAGTACCAGTGGGCAGAGGGGACTGAGGAGTGACCACTCTCTGCCCATCTAGTGACACTTGGCTCACATACAGGGACAAACTGCTGCTGAAGACTGGAGCTGGCTGAGTGAGCAGGTGTTTGAGGCAGAAAGTCACTGTTTAGCCATGTTGAGCTGTGTTGTACTGGCTCACTCATCCTGTGTGCTCATGTGCAACAATCAGCTGGCAGAGATCATCAGTCAGCAGGACTCTGGTTATGTCCAAGAGCCAAAGACATCCCCCATATTGTTCTCATCTGCCCAGCAGTGCTTTGTAGGTAGAAATCATTGTTTTGCTAAGTTCAGTTTCATAGGGTCCAGCCTGTGCATCACACATGGAGTACTGAGGTCCCAGGGGCTGCAGGAAGGGCCACCAAACAATACAGAGCCTCCTTACCTATATCTCTTGGAGCCTAATCAAGACACTGTCTTTGATCAGGGGCATAGTGCAAACACTGTATGAAAAAATAGTACATGTTATCATTTTTAGAGGAACCACAGAATTTTTTTTCTATGTATTTGTGCTCCCTCTACTGGCTCTTCTGCTTTTACTGAAGGAAGTCGGAGGAAATTTTGCCATTGTTTTCAGTGGAAGCAGAAAAGAGATATGAGATCCAGGATACTCACAGGAATAATGCTGAGGGACAGTCAAAAGCAATTGAACTATGCAAACTGCTGTATCATTTGAAAATTAAATAGAATTACATAAAGTACAAGGAGATCCTGAATTTATCTCGTTGCCTGGGAAAAGACTTAGTTTGGCTAATGATAACATATTTATTTAGTCATAAATTTTAAACCCTGTTTTCAGAAGAACTAAGTGTTCAATCTTGGAGGGCTCAGGAGGAATTAAAAATATTTTTGAAAATGGTGTCACACAGCATTTGCTGTCTTGTAAGTTGATGAAAGAAGCTTCAGAAGGGGGTAAGAAGAGAACAAGACAAGTTGGGAAAAGTTTTGAGAACGTCACGGAGAAAGAAATGAGGAATTAAATAATGTAGTAAAGTGTTCCAGCTGTTCCAGTGTTCCAGATCCTAGTTTAACTTTCAACTTGTCACTTCCTTGGAAACTAAGTATGGCAGAAGAGGGAGAGGTGATTGCAAGCAATGAAAGTAAGCTGCTGCTTGTGAGCGGAGTCACAATAATTGAACCTGTGTAGCCTGTTTCACTTGCCAAGTAATGTGTGCTACTGCTTATTTTTTGCCTGAAGACTTAAATGTCTCAGATAGTGTTTTTAGTCAGCTACTTAGGTAAACTACATGTGTTATTTATTCATACAACTTTCTCAAACTTGACAGACTAAAACCTCAATGACTCCTCATGGAAATGAGGAGTACTACGTGTAGCGTAGAGCTGTGCTGCTTCTTCTGTGTTGTAAGTAGGTTGCTTTTTAATGTACACAAGCAATTCCATTGTAATCCTATTCCTCTTGTTTTAAAGAATAAATCAATGTTTGTGATTTATGTTCTTTAAACTACCCACAGTAGGGATTGCTCCTCTTCAATTACACTGAGTAGTTAAAGCTTCAGTGTTGTCGCTTGTTTTTCCAGGTTTTGCTAATCTAGGCAGCGGCATCTATGCACAGACTGAGAATTCTCATAGAAGTGGCAATGGCTTTCTAAAGCAGGCAGATCTTTGCACTCCTCTTGTAGTCTGTCCTTTTTATCTCTGTTCATAAACAAGTTTTTCTTTGCCTTTAATAATTTTTACTGCCCATCTCCCAACCGTTTCAATTTCCACACTAATCTCTTCAAGATTTTGTGATCGGAACTGAATGCCATGATCACGGTGAGGATGCCTCACTGTTTTACATAATAACATTATAATATTTTCAGCATTATTTTCTGTCTTTATCTCAACACAGCCTAACATCCTGTTTTTTCTAACTATCTCTGCTCATTGAGCAGGTTTTTCAATAAGCAGATGTACCCACCATGATACATCTTTGCTTCTCTTATTGTTACCATGTGAATCACTAAAATGGTTCCTTTTCATGTGAATCACTTTGCACTTATCTACTTTGTATTTCATCTGTCATAATGCTCCCCTGGCGTGTTGTAAACAGGATCTGTAAGTTGTTCATGGTATTCTGTACTGACAAGAAATGCACGTGTTCATCCTGCTGATTCAACTTCACCATTGTTCACCATCTTTCCTTTTTGCTTGCTAAAACCATTCAAAAAAATCGTATAAATCCTTTAATCTCTACTTGTAGTTTCTTTCTTGAAAAAGGATAATATATTCCCTAATTTTGTGTTTCTTGCTTTTTTAAGCTGTTTATATCTCATACTAGAACAGTAGCTCGTAATCTTAACTTCTGCACTTCCTTAACGCCTCTCAGGAGGGATTTTGTCAAAATCCAGGTTATATGGCTAAATACACATTTTTGTCAAGAACAGATGAGCTTATTGTAACAACTTGTCAGCATTGGCATTTGCTATTGGATTTGAAAACCTTATTTAAGGTGTTCTTTCATATCTTTAATAGCACATGTTAACACCAACACAACTGACAGAAGATTATGAACCATGAATTGGAGTCTTATGAAATTTAGTAAGGATTCACCTTGCTTAACTTAGTCATAGAGCAGTTAGGCATCTGGTGGAAGCTAGTTAACTAGAATTCAGTAGAGGCACAGAGACATAGACAAGGAGACAGATGTGTGTCCAATGGGCAACTCAAGCTGTCAGAATACATTTTAGATAGGTTGAATCTCTAATAGGTATCACAAGGTATCTTCTTCTCTCCATTGACATGAGAGGGGACTAGGGTAGCTGTTTTAGGACAGACAATTAATTCTTAGGTGAGTGAAATTAAGTAAGAAGAATCCAGCTGCCAGTGATCACTGTAGTTCAAAACACATTCTTGCTTATGAATACCATAAACAGCTATCCTAATAATTGGTGTTTTCAGAACTATTTGCTTGCTCACACAGAGGCAACTTCTAAATATTCTATTGTTCTCCAGTGTGCCTCAACAAGCAGGTTCCCTTCTCGCTGCTATCTGTCTCTTTCTTTATATGTACTAGATTCATTAAATCAGGCCTGTAGTCCCAGTTGTCCTCGGTCTTGTTTTATCTACACAGACCACCAGAACCTTTCATATTTCATCGTTTCTTATAGAACAAAGCTTTGGGCTTCTGCCAACTCTAACACAATAAAACAAGCTACTAGGTACCATTTTCTTATGTAGTTGATTCCCTGTCTTCGTTGTCATTGTCTATCATGGTCCAGATTAATTGCTGAAAAGACATAGATATCTCTCAGATGGGTTTGTGGGCATCCTTGCACATCTGCTTTCCAAATTTCATGCCAGGTATTTTCTTTCTGAAGACTCAACCTATCATGTGCACCCTACCACCTCATTATCACAACTCCATGTGGTCATTTGTTACCCTCTCCTATTAAAATCTAACCAGCTCTCAATCATTTTCTCTCTGCAATGCTCTTATTGCTTTGGTGCTGTCTTGTTTGATGAGAAATGAAATCTTCTTTCTCCATATTTAAATATAGCTACTAAACTGTATCGTCTCAATCCAGATTTGTTTTTTTCACACAATGACTTTCAGTATGAACATGACAATTTTTCTCACTTCTTTCTCTTTTCCGTTTCCATCAACATTGCATAATTCCATTTCCTCCATGGATAAAATTACTAGATTTTTGAAAGTCAAGATTACCAGACTATTTACTAGTACAAGGGCCTGCATCAGATTTTCTATGCCACAGAATGAACACCTGACTTATAACTTACATCTCTTCCTGACCAGTTTTCTTTGTGGCATATTACTTGCAGGAATAGGATATCTCAGAAAAGTCAATATAGCTGCACCACACCGCTGAGAAAAGGAAGATATCACTCCACTACCTGTGTCACTCTAAGGAACTGAGGCACAGAGAGAGTAAAACGCTTTTTGCTGCAGTAACTTTACCTTTGAATTATGAATGAAATTGAAGTTACCTTTGAATTATGCACCTACCAACACAATTAAGTATGTTACTGTAATATTGACATTATATCATTCCTGATGGGAGTCAGAAAGATGACTGATGCACCTGATTTGCATATAAAATTACTTCTACAGAAGCTGGTTGTGTCCTCAACCTCATTTATTGAGGTTTCAGTTACAGCATATACTTTGAATATAGTTCTGATCCCACAGAAAGGCTTTGTAAGAACTTCAGAAGATGCTGTCAAAGTCCCACCGCCAGTTATGTCCACAGCATACCAGCACTTGTTTGTGGTAGTCTTCATTCTGAGCACAGCCTGTGTAAACACAAAGAGCGCTCTTATGCAAGTTTCCTAATGTACCTATTCGGTCCCTCTAAGCAGTGTGAATAGAGGCGCTTTATACTATTTATACTATACTATATTATACTGAGAAAGAAAACATCTATTAAGTATCAGATAACTTTCATATTCAGCTTCATATATTCATTTACTTGAATTCAGTTGAGTAAGCTAAATTAGGCCAACCAGATACAGTATTTGGGAAACATTCTGACAGAGCTGACTGGGAAAGAGATTTGAAACAAAGCACGTGATTATGTGTAAGAACTTATTCTCTCCATTTGCTAGAAGATTTAAGAAAACATTTTTAAAAACCATACCTAGTCTTGCAGTCTGAGTAGCTTTGAAGAGAGATTTCCTCTGCCATTGTGTTCTTGAATCATGGAGAGGCCACAGCACACCACCACTCCTCACAAACAAATGTATGGCTCATTTTAGGAAACATAGACAGAGCAGAAAACTCCATTTACAGGAAAAATGGAAGCATGAAACACTTAAACTACTACCTCTGCAAGGCATTATCGTGGCATTTCAAAGTGTTTGGGAATGTCTTTTTATATCTAGGTATTTATTTTTCAACACCTTCCATGGACTTTAGACTTTACTAGAGCTAATGTCCATATTTCCCAGGAAGAACTAGCTGACATCAGAAAAAATTGAAAATCTTTATTTGTATCATAAAGAGGAATGCTTAGAATTTATTTCTTGCTCTTTGTACCACTCCTCTTAGTTTCATCTCATCTGCCCTTTTTGTTATACTTGTCTTTTTCACCTCTGTCTTCTCTAATTTGTTGTGTTTCCTCATCTCTCAGATTTCCTTTTCACTGGATCATAGAAAAATAAGACTGGAAAGGACCTGGAGAGGTCATGAAGTCCATCCCCTCCCCCTAGGCTGGATCAACTGTCCCTATATCATTCTTGACAGATGTTTGTCTAACCTGTTCTTAAAAACCTTCAGTGATGGAGGTTCCCTGACATCCCTAGGCAGCCTAGGTCACTCTCCTTAGCATTAGAAAGGTCTTCCCGATTCCTGACCCTAGCCTCCCTTACTGCAATTTAAACCCATTACTTTCTTCTCCCTTCCATTAGGGACATATTTTGCCCTGGCCGTATCTCCAGGCTCTCTGTAAAACCAATAGCAGCTCTGTCATGATACAGGGCAATATTATCTCAGAAGTTTGTTCTTCATTTCCACTTAGTTTCTTTGTCTTTCCTTATCTTATGCAAAATACCTTGTTACTCTATCATTATCACGTAACTTTCTGAATGCAAGAAGCAACATCCCTGACACCTTAATATAGGACTTCTGTCAACCATCCTACGCATAGGAATATCCTATGTACATAATTTAAGAAAAAAGTTAGTCTTTCAGACTTAATTTATTCTTCGCCTCTGTATTCAGTACTACCTTCATTGCTGACAGAAGGATGTAAATCTGATGTAAAACTCATGTAAAAGAAATAAGAATCAGGCCCTTTGCATTTTTCAGTTTATTCTTATAAAGTATTATTCTTCACTGTACACTTCTCATATTCACCCTACTGCTCTAGCTGTAGTGTGCACACGTATTCCTTCCAGGTGCCGATTGGTTTTGCATACAGTCATCATTCTCAGTGTGTCTACCACATCCACCTAAGCAGAATGGCACTTACAGCAACTGCTTCTGTAATTTCTGTGCCTTCTTCTGTCTTTGGATGGAAAATGTACAACAGGCATAAACATAATTCATATCACATCTACGTGTCCAAAATTGGGAAAAGTCAGACAGTGCAAGTTTGAATTGATTCTGTCATCTAGAATCTAATTCATAATCTGATTGTCACGTCTCCTTAAGGCTATTTCTGGAGTGGAAATTATAGTGGATGAAAAGAGAGAGAGTATTTTAATGCAATTTCATGACATAGATAACTATCATTGTTCTTTAAGCAGGACATTTGCAGCTTAACTGTCATGTCTGTAAAACAGAGAGTGTGCTGGAAATTATGTAGGGAGTTAAAGATGTCATCCTCCCTCAGCCCCTGGTCAGGCCTTCAGGTGACTCTTCAGCTTCTCCAGCATTATTGCTCCCTTTTCCCTCACAAGCAGTGAATAGAAAACAGTCTGTAAATAGACTTTATATATTGCTACTACACCTCAGGTTCACTGTCCATCTAGATGTCACTAGCCATATCCCCTTTTGCCCAGCTAAATTTTAGGAATTTCTTACATTTGTCCAAAGATGCCTGTTGAGAAAACTGTCTGGATATCCCCTTTATTTCAAAAATACATTTACAAATGCATTGTGCAATAGATGTGCAGTGAATCAAACATTTCCTAGATGTAACCAGCACACTGCACATGTGCTGTGAGATGGCTGTGTGCACAACTAAAGAATGCAGAATGTCCTCTCATTCTGGTGTTTCCTGGAAGCTTCAGATTGATTGTGTACATGCTCAGCTGTTGAACTGTTATAGGACTATGTGTGTAGCATGGCTGGAAAATCTTGGATTTGCCATCCATGTCTTACATGATTATGTATTTCTCCCTGAGAAATACTTATGGGAAATAGCATAGAATCATAAAAAAATTAAGGATGGAAGGTCAAGGGTCAACAGATTATCCAGTCCACTCTGTTGTTCACAGAAGGAATAGCTGTTCCAGAATTGTCTTAACTTGCTACTAAACACTCTCATAGGAACTCCACAGGTTCCCCCCATGCTTTGCTGACATGTTACACAGCTTTTTCCAACATCTAGTTTGAATCTTCCAGGTTACTGTACATTATTTTCTCTCCACTGTAAAGTCATTCTCTCCTCTTTTCATTATCTTTGCCTGCATTTGAGAAAGGCATCATATCCCACTTTAGTCATCCCTTCTTTAGATTAAACATGACCAGTTAGTTCCAGATGTCTTCATAAGCCTCAGGTAACCCCAGGCCTTCAGCCAGTCTAATTATTCTCTTACAGTTGATCCATATTATTTCTGAACTGTGGCATCTAGCTGTGGATATGATGTCCCCCTGCAGAGATCTTTCCAATGCTTAGTAGAAAAGAAGTTTCATCACATGCACTTCAAACGTCACTCCTGCTCATACAGCTTGGTATGGGAGTTGCTTTTTCTTCACTTTTGCAAATCCCCAGGGTTGCTGGTGGCATGCTCAAACTGACAAGACCATCTTGAATCCTAATCCCATATTCCAACCTATCAAGAGTCCCACCCAGCATGTCATCAGCATGTAAATTTAGTAAGCATATTCTCTTCTCCGTCATCCAGGTCGTTAAGAGAATATTGAGTGGTGCTGAACGAGGACAGAGTTCTGTGAAGCACCATACATGCACACTTCCTTTTCTACGGGTAGATATCCTCTTCTGTTTGTTACCCAACTACTTTTGCATTTATTCTGCAGCAGTTTCAACTAAACTATGTTTCCCTAGGTTATAAAGAATGCCACACAAGGGAGTGTCAAGAGACTTGTAAAGTCAAACCACCTACTGCTTTTTCCCCGTCTGCAAGACCAATTACCCTGTCTTAGAGGGAGATCAGATTGGTTTCACACAGTTTGTTCCTAACAATCCATGTTGTCTGTTGCTACCTTGTTTTCTAGCGGGTGCTTACAAATTGTTTGATTATTTTCTTCAGTACTTTTCCATGGGCTGAAGTTTAGTTGACTAGACTATAATTTTATGGATCTTTCTTTTCAACGATAGCTGCTACATTTGCTTCTCTGTCCTTGAAGATAAGGACTAACATCTTTAAGACTGTTCCAGATAATGCAAGAGCATCTAACTCATTTAAATACATTATTTTTCTTCCCTTGCCTAGGCTGAAATCTATAGTTTTGCCAGAGATTCCCTTGGACAACAGACACAGAGCCCAGATGCCTGCCTGACTCTGAAAGCTGCAGTCTGGAGTGATGTGGGTGTAATGGGTGGGCCGTCCACTTCTGCTGTGTTCAGAGGAGGCCAGCCCTCCTATCTGGCCTGCTTCCCTAGGAGAAGATGCTATTAAAAATAGACATTCTGGGTTTGGAGCTCTCCATAGATAAAATCCAACCCTTAGTGATTTTTTTTTTTCTTTTAAAGATGCCCAGGGCTTGCATGAGTTTGAAATCTGGAAACTTTTCAATCAGCTTCTCCACTATTATCCCTTTGATAAAGTGCCAATTTTCTTTTTTTTTAAATGTGCTTGATCCAAATAAACCTGAGATAATAAAATGCTTTTGTTTATTGATCCCTAGGGAAGTAGCAATAGGCTAAAACACATCAGGTAGTTTTCATTATTATTAAAGGGTAACTCAAAGTTTCTTGTTTCGTTTTGTGTTCTATCATTCCATGTGGGCTGTAGAAAAAAGAATTGTAATGGTTTCCATTCTTAAACAGATCCATAACAGGAATAATGTCATTAAATTCGTTCATATGTATTCCACGGAAAAGTGTCATCTCGAATGTGATCAGATACCATTATCTACTGCCCCATACAATTTGTTGTCTACTTAGCATCAGTCATTTCTATGTGTTCTGGGAGCATATTATATATAATTTGAGTATTGCTAATGAAATCAGCTCCTTTTCTGAAGTCATTTGTTCGGTTAAATATCAAAAGATAAAAATTCATACTCCTTAGAATTCAAGAAACAGATTTAAATTACTGATTTCAAGCAAGGCCAGACGGGCCTTTATCTTTCCCCCTTTCTAAGAATGCACACAACAGCTATCACTTAAAAGCAAAGCCTTTTAGTACAATTTTACCATCTTTTTTTGATCAATATCAAGAATCAACATAAAATAAAGGTATAATAAGTAGCAGTCACCTGAGTGTATCAGGATTATGTTACTGTATTATTAGGCTCTGAAAGGGCTGTACTGGAGTGCTAGAAGCCAATTCAAAACTGTGAGGTCCATCTTCATTCTGCCCTTAGAGTTTGCTGGGAGTTTTATGTAAAAATCAACACCAGAGAACATTCTTAGTTTTCAATCCTGCATGAAAGTTTATTGAAGTCAGAAGGGATTAATGGTTCTTTCCTTTCCCCTTGTGAACAACAAAAGACTACACTGCTGTAAAATTTGTAAAAAAGTATTTGTTAAGCCAGATTCATGTATATCAGTGTTATCACTTACATCTACCATACTCGCTAGACTCTTTTGGTGTGTCTTATTTGACATAGTCCTGATGTGGACGGAGCTCAGAAGTTTCATTCTGTGTTTTAGGCAAGGACAATTTATCAATTGAGAAATAAGATGTCAGCATTTTGGTTTGTTTACTAGATTTAATGTTATAAAACAAATTATTCCTTTCTTGAGGAAAGGGGTTTTCCCCGGTTTATTTTCTCTTCCCCATTCCTGCTCTTCTTGGCCCTGGTCCTGTGGTTGTGAAAGGATCTCTCTGAAATAATGTTGATTTATATAAGAATCCATGTAGGGAATAAGAGTCTGACTTTATGAGTCAGAAAACAGGTAAGGACATGTATTTATTAAATGAGAATGCTGCTGTGAATGTCATGGGTCTCTTACTACCCATTTCAAGCAACTATATAGCTTCTAATTAGATTAAGTATCTGGTTAAACTAAGAAAAAATAGAAAGTCAGAATTCAAAAGAGCTCAGATTCCTCCTGCTGTAACACTCTGTCACCTGAACTAAGTCCATGGTGTTTAATGCTCCTATGGGATTTGTTCCCCAGAAGTAGATGAGTGAGATGGTGCATTGAGAGTTTCCTATTACTGCTTCATTTTCTAAATGCCTATTTTTACATTTTAATATATAGCTCCATCAGCCCTCCCAGACGCAAGTGGGACAAGCAGCTTCACAATCCAATCTCCTGCATTTGGCTCACAGTCAAGCATCTATGTCTCAAAGCCCAGTGCGTCAGGCTTCCTCTTCTTCCTCCTCATCCTCCTCCTCTTCAGCTTTGAGTGTTGGCCAGTTAGTCAGCAGTAAGTATCATGCCCTGGCTCTCCTGAATTCTTCCCTCTGTTTGTCCTCCTTACTGCTGAGTTTCCTGATCTGCTTTCCCTCCTTTTTTTTTTTTTTTTTTTTTTCATATAGTAAATTATATATTGCTAAGTAGAGTGACTCTTACCAGTGAGAACTGCTGAGTGCTGTCATGGATGGGCTTAAGGTAAACATACCTTGCAAAATTGTAATCGATGCTAAAAATGGTCATAAAATTGCCATTAATTGAATTATAAGGGCAATTCTTATAACTGAAATGTAGTTTATGTTCTTCGGAAATGAGAAGTTTTTGAATCAGTCAATACAATGAATTATTTAGAATTTGTTGGGCAGACAGTTCCTCCAACATGTCTTAGGCTGTTTGCTTGCTTGGTTAGAGTAGCAACCCATTTTATAAATGCTAGCACTACACAAATCTAAAGCTTGCACAGTTTAAACAAGAATGAGCTGTAACATGTGGGAGAGGAGAGAGAAGCGTGCTGCAATGAAACAGATGAGTTTTAGTTAGGTCTGTAACAGCTGACCTCCTGAACAGCCCTTTCTTCCCAATCACACAGTTCAGAGTCTTTGCTATTACATTATCAGCGTTATCTTTGGTCTACATAGCAAAAACAACAGGTTAAAAGTATCCATATGAAGCATTAACAGTTTCTGCACATCTGCAAAAATCTGAGTGTATTGGATGACCTTGTTCAAAAATAATCCATGTACATATTTCAAGTAAACAAACACTATAGCTCACACCGTATTGGTAATGTAAAGTATATGACTGATACAAGGGTTTGGAGAAACTGTCATGCAAGGGAAGATGTGAAAAAAAATTTGGTTAGATTATTTGAGAGATTGTTTACATGGGGAAATTACTAGCAGAGCTATAGTGGTAAAATTATGCTGGTATAACTCCCAGTGTGAATACTTTTATTCTGAAATAAAAATATCTGCATTGTAGCTGTAAGTACATAAAATCTATAGATACAGATATAATTATAGTGATATAAATATACTGCTATTGCTCTGTCAGTAAATTTTCTCATGTAGACAAGCTTGTAGAAAGAAGGCAAATAAGAGGCTTCATGTTAAAAAAACCATAAAGTTATCCCCTATCTATGTGGGAAAATTGACTAAAATAACTAGTGCAGAATAAGTTACTTTTCAATGGCTAGTCCAGTATAGCCTCCCTCGTGGACATTCTTATTTTAAAAATATTCTAGAATAACTATTGAGGGGTACTCTACCTCACAATAGTTATTCCAGTCCATTTCCCCGTGTGAATAAGCTCGCTACACAATAAAAGCATCATGGAAGAAGCCCTTTTAAGTTTACTGTATAAATCCATCAAAACTTAGGAGATGCTAGAAAAATAGTTGCTTGTTCAAATATATACAGTTCCTCTTCAAACATATATTTTATGATAATGATATACATTGTGATTTAGATCATGCAATCGTGATATTTTTTCTCATCCTTCTTTCAGTGCATTCCCAATGGAATTGTAGGGATGCATCAGAATTACTAATGCAACAGACAGGCTGCTGTCCCAGGGTTTGTTCCCTACCTGACTGACTAAACTGTTCCCCAGTTAACATGACATTTGAGGTAGGGAGCTATAGAAGGGTGAAGGATGGTCTTGCTTCTGGCGTTAGAGGGCTGAGGAGCTGAAGTTTTCTGTCTGCCACATAATTCCAGTGCAACAGCAGGCAAGTCACTTAAAACAGATTTTTCACAAGTACTCCCTCAATATCCAGCTTGAGATTCTGGACTTTAATTTACAGAAGAACCTGGTACTCACAGTTACAATTTTAAGTGCACTTTCACTGTGAAACTGTATAAAGAACCATTTAAAGACACAGTCTAAAAAAAATAATCTCTCACTTGACCTAGACTGGGTACCCCAAAATTTCCCTTATTACATGTCCACTTCTCTGTGAATGAGAAGGGGGAGATCCTCATCTTGTAGAAACACAAGAAAATAAATTAAGATTTTTAAAACCAGAAGAGCTCAAAAGGAAATGTCTTTGGTGAAGAGCTTTAATAGCATTCTGGGGCCACACACTGAATGAGTGAAAAGGCAATACATCAGTTCCTAGGTAATGAAGCACAGTTCGTCCTGTGGACTGGACGATGCAGGGATCTGGGGAAAAGGAACTGATAATCTGGGGCTCAAAAACTACGCTACACTGTGTTGTGGGCTACTATAACTCTAGCATTTTCTAGCTTCTTTGTGTTCATTCGTGCCACTCTGAGGATGTTCTTTTAGCTTCATTTTTTGCTTGGATAAGTTGCAAGGTTGTTGCAAAAGCAAAACAGTAATGGTGAGGTAATGCTCATATTTATAGTTGGAAATGTGAGATCTTATGTCAGTTGAATGGATGGAAAAGGGTACATATTGTGGCATCATCTTGTTGGTTTTGCTTCTAAAAGGAGTTACACATGCTGTGCTCACTCATTTGTCTGGGAGCAAAGGAGTACAAGGCACAGGAATATCGACTGGGGGAAGAAGGGGAGATACACTACTCAACAGAGACTTTCTAGTCATTCCCCTCAGGCTTGACTCCTTCCACCACTTGTCCCAATCCCATCCCATTGCTTCCTCATGCTGCTCTCCACACAGTCTGCACTCCCTTTGCCTCCATGCTTTTGCTACTCTTGCCTTCTTCCCTTCCTGCAGTCCTTTCCCCACAGTCCATCATTCCTCAACTCCTCTTCCCCTTTCAGTTCCCCTCCATCTCCCAGTCAGCCTCTGTCCCCAGACCATATCTCTGTCCCTTTTACCAGCCTTTTTATTGGGTAGTTTCTGTCCTCTTCTACCTTTTTATTATCACTATTATCAACACTTTTTCTGTTTTCTTTCCTCTGCCACAGGGTTTACTACTCTCTGCACAGTTAGGCCCTCTCCCTCCACTCCAAACTCAAATCCCTGCTCCTTAGTAGTCTTCAAGGATTTTTCCTTTCCATCATTTCTTTTTTTATATGCTCAGAGTTAATTTTTGCCCCCTCTGCATTCAAATCACACAGATACCTCTCCCACCCTCCCTGGAAGCCATCAGAGGAATGTGGAAAATGATGACCAAGAAGAGAGGCGAGTCAGTCTCTCTGCCTTTACTGCTGTCCTGGCCCTAAGCAGGACAGAGCCCCAATCACAGGTGCATGTGGGGGTTCTTTACCATCTACTTCAGCCTTAGACTCAAGCACCCTCAGTACAGAGAAAACATGAAAGAAAATTCCACACTGGGATCTAGCAAATCTCTACTGAGTAGATATGAGCTTTGAAAGGCTCACCTGCTTGGACTTGTTGGAGGCAGATTTTCACTGGGGATGGCAAGAAGCCCATTACAGATGTGACAGCTGTCTCCCTGACACCACTCAAGGCCATGCTTCTAGTTGTAGGGAAACTGAAACTTCTTAAAGAAAAGAGGTTATTAATTTTTTTTTCCTTTAACCTGGGCAGAACACTATGCTTTATTAGCCTCATTCTCAAACGTAATTGACCTGAAATTTGTCTTATAATGGCAAATGTCAGGCAACCTTAGCCATCATCAATACCCTACCTGAGATAATGAATGGCACAGAAAATATAGTTAGGGTGCTTTACAGTTGCACAAAAAGAAAAAAAAAAAGAAAAGAGGTCAATTAACTCAAATTGGGAACTCCAAGTAAAGAAAATGCTTTTCATGCAATCAGACCAAGGAAGGCTTTGCACCAGGGAATTAATTCACCGGAACCCACATCTTAAGAGCATTCCAAAAGAAGAGGCTATTGATAGGGATCTCCTGTAAAAAAAGCATGATGATAATTACACATAAATAAAAAGTTCTGAAATGGGTTTAAATTTATGTTTCCAGCTTCATCCATTCCCTATCTATTCAAGACTGACAGAATGAGTAGCATGAGGGGCAGATCAACGCATTTCTGCCATATACGTAGTGTCATCATGCAGGCAGAAGTAAAACAGTCATCTCAATGATCCTTAATGGCTGTCCAGCATATTCTTGAGAGCACATAGCCAACCACAGACTGGAGCTAACACTGCATGCATAAGCCTTCTTGAGCTGGCACATCAGTGTCAATGTTCCAGGGCAAAAAGGAGATAACTGCTGGTTTCTAGTAATGGGGAAAGAGCCAGCAAGAAAGAAGAAAATATGGTCAATTCAGAAGGGAAAGATCAAAGCTCCTGTGTAATGAAACATGAAAAGGCAGACACAGACTCCTTTGTAGCTTTTCATTGTTGATGATAATACCATCTTTTTAAACAAATAGTCTTAATTGATCTTCACAAGTCTGAAAATCATTTCACGTGACTAAAAAGCCATTTGCATACAACTATGCACACAGGGAAATAAGTAGACAGAAAGTCATCCTGGTTTTGCTCCCTTGCAGAATCTATTCAGCTCCTGGGTGTTGATCCCTGAAGGGCAGGAGCACCGCCTTGTCAAGCTTACAGTAATTGAACAAAGCCTTCTTAGCATCCCACCTCCCACACTGGCTGGCAGAGCTTTGTGTAACAGGCCTACAATTAAAATCTAGTGTCCGACTAAGTCCATTCAAAGTCTTTTAGTGGGGTGAGGCCTAAAATGGGTCAGTGGTTCTGAAAGAAATCCATAGGTATGAGGGCAACAAGAAACAACCTGTGGCCTCCTGAACACCTCTTTGACTGCTTTATCCCTCCTGAGGCAGGAACATTGTTGTTTCCTTTTCTTCATTCGTTCCAAAGCTGCAGTCCAGTTTTTCAGCAGAGGCCATAGAATCAAGTAAATTGGTAGAGATTTGCCATGTTCCAGAAGTTGTTGCTAAATATAGTGAAGTTCATGTAAAACTAGGCATACCTTATTCTGTTAATTGAATTGCTTAGAACAACATAACTTCAGTAAATAATTATTTGGGACAAGGTTCTGCACACTTAATGTAGAGAAAGTAATTCTTTTTATAAGAGGCCACCTCACATCAGTGAAATTACTGAAGCACTATGATCATAATTGGTCTTTAATAACTGTAGTGTTCCATGTTTCTTGGGTTTATTAATTTTCCTTTTCATTCTAGTAATATTTTCTTTATGATTTTACATTTTTTCTTCATCAAGTTTCCTAATTTTAAAAAAGGTACATTTCCTTTTTTTTTTTTATTTCCTGTCCTTTTTTTCTTCCTGTATTGTTGTGGTGTTCTCTCTTTTATCTCATCCTCACCCTTTCATCCTTCACCAGCAGCAAGTCCTCATTATTTTAAAGAAAAAAAAAAAAAATGGTTGTTTAGGACATTTACATGAAGCTCTGTCTAAGCAAGGACTGCAAGATTCATCTCTATTCTTCCTGTCCCTTTTGTATGACTTTTTCATATTGTCTCACCCTATCTCTATTCTCTTTTGTCTTCTTTGTTTTATCTTAATTCAATTCTACATTGTTATTCCTCCTTTTTTTCATATCATTTTCCTCTTCTCAGATGCATCCCTCTGCTCATTTTTTTTAACTTTTCTACCATATGTTCTCTTTGTGGGAGTTACTGGTTTCTCCTCATGCTCTGTGACTTGTGTCTCCATGAAGTTCCTTTCTTCCTTCCAAATTAATTCTATTGTCATCTGTTACTATAAAATTAAAATGCCTCCCACAAAAAAAGTATTCTTCTTTCTTTCCCCTTATCTCCAGTCCATTTTCCATTATCAATGTTTGTCCTGCCTTTCTTATACAGTTTACTTTCCACTGGACTTCCTCTGCCAGTTCTTTCTCCTCCTGTCTGAAAAGGGAATCATCCCCTGTAATCCCTCCAACAGTAGAACTCTGCAACAGAAATTTGCTTTCTCCTTCAGGGTGCACAGATATCTCTGTAGCAACTCTTTCCCCTAACTATTAAAATCAAAGCATATTTGCCCTCACCAACAGGCTTATACAGGATTTTCAGAATTCAAAACTGGGAGTAGTATTCTCTTCGCTAGGAATAGAAGGGTTTCAATGCAGAAGGAGAACCTGTGGATTATATTTCTTCAGCTCTGCTTGTCCACTTCACCACCCACCATGACATCTGAGAGAATTTTAGCTGGCTTCCTTTCTGTTCCTTTTATCCCTTAAAATGGACCCAGGCAACTCTCTTAACTTTCCCCAGCACCCAGTAGTTTCATAGACACAACAGCCATTGTTTTATCAAGCCATAAGGTACTCTGGGAGTCTCAAAATGCTGTTACTGTAGATCCCAACCACTCAATGAGATTGGTATTCTTTATTTTCCCATTGGCACTGTGCTGCCTTCTATAGGATATCCACTTAATTTAAAACCCACCCATTTATTTACAGTCTTCAATAAGCTCCTCTCCCTGAAATGTGAAGTGCACTATACACTTAACTGTTCTGAGAGGTCCAAACTTATTAAAACAAAGTCCATTATCTATCTGTATATGTTTATGCATGTGTATGTATTAGTCCACAGAGTCCAAGATTATGTATTGATAGCACTTTAAAGGCAATAGAATAAAACAGGCTGGTGCTGTTATTCGATTATGTCGATTGAGTGGTCTTCATAGTACTATGTGAGTTTTATGGAGCTGACAGAAATCAAGGAACTACTTCTATGGATTTCAAAGGGCTTTGAATCACACCTGAAGAAGTGGTTCCAATCTGATACAAATGCCATTTTCCCTAGAGTTCAGGGATGCAAGTCTTTAGTGTTTTGGTCCACCTCTCTTAGTACTTTCCTCCTTTCAAAGACAGTATGTGAGAAGGAATTCTCTTTCTCAACAGATACTCCACCATATATTACAATCTATGCCCATATTCCTGAAGTGCATCACAGGTTTTTTTCTCATCTCGAGGAGAGCTCAGTTTAATTGTTCCCTTGTCCAAGCCCCCCAAGCAGGAAAGGACTTTCCATGATATTTTCACTGTTGCAACAGTGCTGTACCAGAAGGATCCATCAGAACTTGGCTGAATTTCTCTATAATCATGTGTGAGCAAATAACCCCTTAGCTTTCTTATCTCCCTTTTTATTCCTAACAGGAGCTGGGGAGGTTTACAGGTGCCAGTTGCCATAGCGTTTGCTACTTTGAAAATTCTCTGGGAACACCTGAATTGTCCTTTGTCACATCCCTAATAGCCTTAGTCAGAGGCCTTAAAGTGAAGGAAGGAAAGAGGTGAGGAAGGTCACCATCTTAGTGCACTTTACTCAAGGGAATCTTTTAAGGCCATTATCATTTTTGATATTTTGTACATTTTTCAGTTGCTCTTCAGAGACCCAAAGGCCAGATAAGCATCCAGCTCCATTCTGTGACTCTGAAAATCAGAGCTGGTACACTAGATAGACTGTGTATGGGGCAAGCAGGAAAATTTCACACCTCTAAAGGCAATTACTTTACAAACCTGAGTGGCCCCTCTGTCACAGCACCAGCTACTTAAAGGCAAATAATATGCACCTTAGCTTTATACTGAGTGTATGCATGTGTGCACAGGTGAGCTCAAGCACAGCACTGCCAACAGGAGGGATGATTCTGAGTCTAGAGCATTGGCAAAACTGGGTTCAGCCTATGTCTGTGTTTACCTGTATGTGTAGTTCACGTGGTCCCTGGTTGCACACACCAATATTTTTAAAATACTAATGCTATGTATGCTTCTTACACTCAAGCCACGAATCAATATAGGCTAAATTTATATAGCAGAAAAAAAAAACCCTCTTCCCTCTCTCTATTATTGGACTAAAAGATTTTTTTATAGGACATTTCCATCACAAGGGAATTTTACATCAGTTTTATAAACCCCTGGAAATAAAAGCTTTGTTACTGTAATGCCGAGAAGCCCTTAGCTATAGCAGCACTAGCAAGAGCCACTCTCATACAGGGTTCGGAATAGCAATATGGTCTAGCACTGTCCTTGGACAACTGCTTGCATTTACAGAAATTGGTGGGTTATTGTGCTGCAAACTTTTCACCTAAGAAGTCTGAGGAATGAGGTGAAGAACAATAGAGATGTCTCACTGGGAGAATGGCTTCACTACACGCAGGATTGCACAACACTTTGAAATCTTCCACCATCCCAGTCCCATGCTGTCTCTGACTTGGCAAGTGCTTTCATTTAGCCAGGGATCAGTAGCTTTGGGGGAAAAAAAGTTCCATTCTCCAGCTGTTGTGTCATTTCCCTTGATAAGTCCTAAATTGACCGAGTTATCTGGCACCAAAGGAGCTTTCCTGTGGTAGATATGCTTTATTATGTGCCCTTTCAGGGACAAAGGCTTCTGTGTCAGTAAACTGCTATGGAGAGGAAGGACAGATTTATTCTCACAGCATCATAAGCATTATCTTCTGAGGGGCTAATGTAAAAGTAAAAAATTGTGTGGCATTACCATCCAAAATCTAATGACTGATGTTGCTGCTCCTTGATTATCAACCTGATGAGAGGCAGAATGAAAAGCTTGAAAGGCTGCTTCTCAGAAGGGCATATTTTAAAAGATTATTTTTAAATTACGAGTTTTTAAAGGCAGCTTTTTCTTTGGGCTTGTTCATTTGCTGGGTTATTTTGGACATTTGGCTGGCAGTTTAGGTTGGGTATTGTAGAACAAGGAAGGAAGGTTTGTGAATCTCCTTATTTGGCATTAATTTTAGATAAAGCAGAAAATTTTGATTTCAAATTAAAAACCCAAGCTGTTCATACATCTGCAATAAATATATTAACACCAGCCTTCCTTCTGTATGTGAAAAAAATGGGGAAAAGGGGAACATGACTTGTCAACCTGGGGAAGATTTTTGCAAGGCACAAATGGCAGTGAGGAGCCCAAGCACCCCTTCACTCTGAGGTGAGTTGGCCATTTTCAGGAGTTCAGCAACAAAGTGTGTCTGGAAATCTTTCACCAGCACCTAGAAACACTGCAGGCTAGTTAGCATTTTAGCAATGTAAATATGCTTCATAAGACACCTGACAAGGCAAGCCTGGTTCTGTTTGGGGAAGAAGAGAAAGGGATAAGTATTTAAAAAAATAAAAAAGAACATGAACATCTTGACAGTGAAAGGTGGTGCAAGCCTAGCCCATTCATACGTGACGCAAAGAACTGACACAATTAAAAAAATATTTCAACAGATCCTCAAACAGCCACTGGAGAGGTGGATGGGGTGAATCTAGAAGAAATCCGAGAATTTGCCAAAGCTTTTAAAATCCGGCGCCTGTCCCTTGGCCTGACACAGACTCAAGTTGGCCAAGCCCTAAGCGCCACAGAAGGCCCAGCCTATAGCCAGTCTGCCATCTGCAGGTAACAAGTTACATCATAAACTCTCCTCTTCTCCCTTTGTTCTTAATAATTATTGAGCTTATTGTGGGGAGCATGCTTGTGTTTGAGTCTCACGTCATTATTATTTAATTTTGGACTTAATTTAGAGAATAAAGTTGGCATCTGGCAGATAAAATGTTCTTATTGTGTACCCCTAAAGTAACTGTAGCCTTTTTTTTTTCCTCCCTCCTTTTTTAAACAAGTGAGAAACAATGTTCCTGGCATTGAGACTTAATTCAGTAGACAAGCTGGAGACCCTGCTGATGCTGGATAAGCACCAGCTGACCCTCTTCATACTGTGCCATTTTCTACAGATAGGGTTACTGAACAAATATTTCATGGCTGCATCCCTGCTAAGTTAAAACCTGTATTACTGTGGTTAGCACTTCACATACAGGATGTTAATGATGATTTACCTAGGCAACACAGAAGGGAAAAAATTATCCTTCCTGCTATCTTGGAAACCAGCAGCTATTCATCTTTTATCCCCAAATGTTTACTAAAAAACCAGATGATCCATGTATGTAAAGCAGAAGCAGAAATCTGCCCTAATCATAAGAAATGATAATACAGTCTTGACAGAGTTAAAGCAGTTAGAATCAAACACCGTATATGCATGTATGTGTGTTACAGTAATCCCATGTTTATGCATGAGGTAACAAACACACTTAGGTAACAGCTTTTTCCTCTTGGGCAATGCCTTATAGTCCTTCTCCATCAGTGAAAGCCAAGAAACCAACTCTAAGCTCATTTAAGTGGATTTTGTTCTTGGTGATCCATGAAATGCTCTGTCTTTTTATCTGCTCTTTATACTTTTAATGTATTCCCCATAGAACGGAAGTGTACTTTTCCTGCAGTTTAAGACTAAGGTTATAAATAACATCAGTATGGGGTAGTGAGCTTGCAGCTCACATTTTGCTCAATGATTTTCCATAAAACCCATTGATTGTTGTTAAATACAAAAAGCTCCATAGGATCCTCTCACTTCTATGGTCTCCCCTACTGTTTTTTCTTATAAGATACCTCCTTGTAGAAAATAACCTTTATTCAGTCTATACAAGGATACTACTGCTGGGAAATTTGTTTCAAGACTTGTATATCGTTATACCAAACAACATGTACTGCTGTATCAACACTAACAAGCAACACCAATGATACTTCTCCCTGTTGCTAAGGATTAATTGTTTGGATTTTTTTTTCTTCCCTGTGGTCAATTGGTAAATAATGCCTGAAATGGGTGGAGTTTTTAGCAATTGCCAATTTGTTGTAGCCTTAAGTTGCCATTTAACATACTATACTTTAAAGTGATAAATTGCAGTTTCCTTTGTTTTTGTCTAGTTTGCTCTCTTATTGTTTCTTCCATCTACATTATGCTTGAAAAAAAACACTGGGGATGGTTTGAATTTTACTATGCGAAAGGGTTCCCCAATATCAATTATGAAAACCCCAATAAAGATGAAGTTGGAGCGCAGACATGGCCAAAAAAAGCCCAGAATGTACAGACCTTTTAAAGAGGGCTCCTTAGAGGGGCAAATTCCTCAGAACATGAGCAGTGCATGCAGAAGCTGGTCTCAAATACTTGCAAGGTTATAGGATTTTTTATTTCCTTTTCTTGCCCCAGATGGATATCACTTTGGGGTGTAAGAACCTGCTGTGACTGTGCATTTCTTGTTAAGCACCAAGACAAGCTGCTTCAGTGGCAGGACACTTCCTCAAAAGTAGTAGGTTTAACTTTTCTGTTCATGATAACAGAGGAGTGTAAGTACAAACTCCAAGGTAATGGAGGGGGCAGTTAGTTAAGGAAGTTAAACAATCAGCTCAGAGACAGAAGTAGAGTCTCCCAGGGGTCTGCACAGACCATATCAGCAATATACCACCTTGCTGATACATTCTGTCTGCAAATAATGGCATTTTCTTAACCTGAGACACTGCCTTCTAAAACATACAGTTCAGCCTGAAATACCACGGCCACCTTGCAGTCAATACCACACTAGGATCCCAGACACCACTTACAAATTCTTTGGAGCCTTATCTGAAATTATTCTTTGCCTTATTCTTTGTGAGAAATGCTTTGTTTCTTGCTGGAGTATTTTCTGCAGCCACCACATGCTGAATAGAGAGGCTAAACATTGTCAACTCCAGTCACCAAGTTGCTTTGCACAAAGGCATTGATTCGGTCGGTCTCATCTCCAGAGCATGTTGTGAGTAGCGGCCGCAGCAGCAGTGGTGCTTCAGCACTGGGCAGGCTGGAGAGCGCGGCAGTGACGTGCAATAATTGCTGCCTTTCAACAACATCGAATACCACAACCTGGGGCGTGGACGTACGCGAGGTGGGGAAATGCAGATGGGTGACATCAGAGGACTTGGGTCAAAACTATTTTAATGCATAGCAAGAAAGGATGAACTTGGTAAATGAAAGAAACAAGTACTTATAAGACTTGAAATGTGAACTCTGCTCTTCTGCTTGTTTTTGAAAGGATTAAACCTTTGTGTGGCTGGCTTTTCCAGATGTTTTATACTTGTACAATCTGGTTTGGCAAAAGACTTTTGATGGCAAAATGATATATAGAAGACCTCATTTACAGGAAATGATATCATTCTGGTACAGTTTGCAGAAATCCCACAATAAACCCAGCTTGGTGCCACAGCATATTAGTAGACTATTATGCTGGGTTTCATCTGGAAAACATGAGTCTGTCTTCGCACGTTGTGGGGGCAGTCAAGATAATAATTGCAAAGTGTCCAGCTGTTTCAGCTGAACACCACCGTAGCTATGGGAATCTTTTTCCAACCCAGAAAAGGGATATAGCGTTAACTTGCAAACAGTGAAAATTGCTGAAAAATGAAAGGAAAGGAAACCTGATATTCAGAGGCTAGTAACTGCCGTTGGTTTGTATTATTAAAGCTGTGGTGTTTGGGCAACATGGGATGGGAATGGAAACAAAAGGATTAATCACAAAGACGAGATGATAAAGAGCAATTGCCTTTGATGTCATTTCCTGTAATTAGACTTAGTCTTAAGGAGTTTGAAGATGGTCAGAAATATGAAAATGCAGCTCATAACCTGTGTTGTTTAGTGTACTTAGAATTTTGTTGCAGTGCTTGTTTTGTGTTAGCTTAAATATCTAGCTATATATTTATAGATATACCTATCTGGTAGTTTTCGTAATCCATTGTAAATTACCTCTGCCAGTCAATTAGTCAGGCAGGCAGGAAGTCCCACCCTGGCAGAGCATCAGTGTAAGACTCTTCTTTCTCAATTTTCCCTCAGACACACCATCCTGAGAAGCCACTTTTTCCTACCACAGGAAGCCCAAGAGAACACTATAGCTAGCAGTCTGACAGCCAAACTGAACCCTGGCCTTTTGTATCCTGCCAGGTTTGAAAAGCTGGACATCACCCCTAAAAGTGCCCAGAAGATAAAGCCGGTGCTTGAGCGGTGGATGGCTGAGGCTGAGGCCCGCCATCGAGCAGGTATGCAGAACCTTACCGAGTTTATTGGAAGCGAACCATCCAAAAAGCGCAAGAGGCGTACCTCATTCACACCTCAAGCCCTTGAAATCTTGAATGCCCACTTTGAGAAGAACACGCACCCCTCTGGGCAAGAAATGACAGAGATTGCAGAGAAACTGAACTATGACCGGGAAGTAGTTAGAGTTTGGTTCTGCAATAAGAGGCAAGCACTGAAGAACACAATTAAACGTTTGAAACAACACGAGCCTGCGACGGCAGTTCCTATGGAGCCTTTAACAGACTCTCTGGAAGAAAACTCCTAAAAACAAAACAAAACAAAACAAAGCCACACACAAAAAAACCTGCACCAACAGAAACAGAACCATTCGAACTCTGTGAAAATACCTGTTCATCACCCTTGTAAGTAAAAGACTGAGAAAACTACAAGAAGGACAGAACAGTTTATAAATGTCCGTGGGTTCCTATTTAAAAAAAAAAAAAAAAAAAAAAAAAAATACACAACACTTTGTGTGTGTGTGTCGTAGAATTAGTTCCCCCCAAAAAAGAAAAAGCCAGTTTTTTTAAATGGACTTAAAGTAAACCAAATAACTGCTTACTTTTTTTCTGTATATTATGAATATGTGAACACATTTTAAGGAAAAACAAAACAAAAAAAAAGAAATTAAAAAAAAAAAAACAACAAACTAAACACCAAAACAAACAAACAAAAAAAAAAAACTTTTATGTGTTTAAAAGAGAATACAAGCCTGCCACCTGGAGGAGTGATTGTAGCCTTTCAGGTATCAAGTGCTGATTCACTATGAAAACTATTAACCAAAGTCAGAAACATGGCATTGCAAACTAGATTGTTAGTCTACTCTTTTATGAGTGTAAAATTGTGTTAAGGATTTTTACATTTGTATTTTGCAAAGAGGACAACAACAGGATTAATTTCTCTCATCCTTCTTCGCACCCTCTTCAGGTGTTAAAGCCATTCCATAGTTGTCACCTCTTGTTCTTTTCTTTTAGACAACAGTTTTCCAATTTCCAAGTGTTTGGGTGCCAAAAATAATTTATTTTTATTGTGATTTGCAGGGCTTTGTATTTCTTGTCTAAGGGCGTATGTCTTGGTTTGCATTTCTTTTTTTTTCTGATTCTTTTTGCTGCCTCCCTCCTTCCACCTCATTCTCCACCCCTTCCCCAAACCCACATAACCCAGTGCTGTTTGAAAATTTTTAAAAAGAAAAGTGAAATCTGAACTCTTTTTATATTGATATGCTGAAATGCAATAGAGGACAAAGAAGGATTAGGATTATGTCTGATGAACTGTCAACCTGCGCTGAACATTGTGCTTATTGTCAGCAGCGTAGCTTGGGATTCCTCTGTCCTTTGGCCATGAACCTGGAGAGATTATCAAAACTCATTTTGTAGTACAAATAGCAACTGCACACTTGGTTCAGTACTGCATCTGCATTATGGTTCTGTTTGAAGCAATTTCTCTCCAAAGCCTGCTAGCCAAAGAAATTTCTTGAGATTCTGATGAAAACAAATGAACAGGCCAAGAAGTAATGAGGATGTTTTGATCATTATGTCACTATGGACTGTTTCAATGCTAGTACTTTCTCCCTTCTGCCCCCTTTTTATGTCATCCCAATATTGATGCTTGTCCCGGTGACCTCTTCAGTGGAAGGATGTGTTTCTGCAGGTATTTGCTGCAACCACTGGCTAGACTAAGCAATCAGAATATTGGGAAACTTCCATTGAATAGTAAGGTGGGTCACCTGCAGTATATTTCAGGTGAATTGATTGTCTTTGAAAGAAAAAGTATGTCTGTGGCTTCCTTTTTGATTGGACCAGTATGCTTTAAAATATTGTAGCCATTGGACCTACAAGTATCCCAAGTCTCAGAGGGATAGAAAGGTGTTTGAAGGTTCTCGATGGGGTATGGGCTGACCCATGAAGGTCACTCATGATTTTCATCCTCTGCTGAGTTCTGCTCCAGCCTTTGGGGTGCAGCCCACTATTAGGGTAGAAGCTGCATCTTGATCAGTACTTTCCAGAAGATAACACTGGGGATTTGGTTCAGCTTAATATAGAGGTGGCAAAGTAAAATTGTAAAATTCTGTTGGTATAACTCCTGATTGTGTTCACTGACCTTAGGATGGTTGTACTGGATTTTTGCTGATCTACCCAGGACATTGAAGGAGGTTCCCAAAGTTCTGGAGTCTTTAAAAACACCTCTCTTACAGTTTTCAAGAACTCAAGGCTATATCCAATACTTAGTGAAAGAAAGGGACTTCCATTGATTTCACTAGGCTTTGAATCTGGCCCTTGCTATTTTATGAATGGGATTTGCCTTGTAGAATGGGGTATTTGCTGCGTGGTTGGTGGAGTTTTAAGGCTTCAGAGACCATCATCTTGTGCCAGAAACTGCTTCTAAATGTGAGCACTCTCAAAGGTCAGGCTTGGAGAGCACTGAGGATCCAGTACTCCGGGCTGGGCTCACATCCAGCAAACGCATTTTAGGCTTTAAATTTCAGCAGGGTATGTTTAAGGATATTTTCAGTATTGCTTTTATGAGGAGGAGAGTGAGAATTGTTATTGACTCTTTTCCGACTGTTGATATATAAATATCTGCCAGGGGAAAAAACACCTCCAAACCACAGGCAAATTGTGAGAGACAAAAAAGATGCTTTACCTAAGCTGAGCATGTGAAGTGAAGAGTCTCACAGCAGCATCTGCCCCTCTGGGCTTTCTTTCTCCCTCTACCCGTAGACACCTACAGCCACAGATATATCTATGTTATCTATACCAAACAGCCCTCAACTTATCACCACAATTCAATTTCCATAACGATCAGGAGACCACCCAAAAGACAACAGGGAAGCAGGGAAGAACAGATTGTATTGGAAGAGGACTCTTCTGAAGTCCTACCCATGTTTCCAGTATGCTGCTAATTGTCCAGTCATTAATGCTACATACATACACAGTTACCTGTTCAGCCACCCTTGAGACTGTACACACCTCCCTCCACCCCCATCATCAACAGCCTGGGAACAAAACCATCAACCATTCTTTGCCTAAAAACTAAATTTCCATTTCTCCCGGGGACTGCTCTAAATTTTGCAAAGAAAAATCCCCCAAGATGAAAAGTTAACTAAACAGTGTATGAAAGATACTAAATGTTTTAAAATATGCTGGCAGCAGTTATATAAGCTCTTTTCTGTTCCAAAGTACATATCGGAAGGATATAACTAGGACAGTGAAAATGTAAAATAAATATAAATTGCCAGCTTGGAAGAAAAAATGATGTTCATCCCACAGTCTTAAAACCATTCATGTGCAGTGATTTTTTTTACAGTTTTCTAATTTTGTATTATGTTTTGTAAATTATTTATAAAGTGTTGTAATGCTTCTTATATTAATTTTTTTATAAACAAATTTTTGCTATGAGGCATAAATGGTGCCTGAACAGATTCTTAGGAAGATAAATTACATGTGAGTCTTACATCTTTGGGGGGCCATAAATATTTTGGTTTATTTTGTTACTGGCAACATTTCTGGTTTCCATGTGTAAAGAATTTTCATGTATTGATTACATTTGAATACTTTTTAATTTTGCATGTGACTAAAAGATAGATTGCTACCAGCAAATGAAACAAAAGTCTCTTCAGTCATATGTGAAGGTTTAATGGTTTTTCAATTTATTGATCATTGAATTTTTTAAAAT
>JAAGNO010002406.1:0-11163 GCA_033439905.1 Ceryle rudis
AATATCTCATACCATTATTTTCTACTCTACAAGTCTTAAGTCAGGGTTGTCCAATCCTTCAAGGGCCACTGTGTGTCCTTGATCAACAAGGAATTCCTCTACAGGGGTATATGGACCTAGCTATTGTCCAGACCACAGACACAGTTTGGGGCTGTGAAAAGCTCAAACAGCCTCATTTAGAAGACTGTCCTCTCCCATGGGAAATGAGGAGAATATAAGCAAGGAAAACACTCCTGGAGAACTTGGCTCATCTGGAAGGACTCCACTGGTCTTGTGCAGGCACAATGTGGTGTCTTTGGAGGGTTGAAGAGTGCGTTCGGTTCTGATCTTGCACCCTTGCAGACACAGGCTTTGGTGTTTTGCCTGTGCAAGCTGTAGATGCACTAAAGGATGAGTTGAAAGCACAGCTGTGACCAGGTGTATGCGGGGACACTGAGTGTGTTGGTGTGTGCAGGATGGTGGAAGAGTGTGGTGTTCTCTTGCAAGGACCCGCCTGTGAGCAAGATGCCTGCTCTGCCTTGATAGTCAAGGTGGTTTCTGGCTCCTAAGGACAATTTTAGTCCTGTTTGAGTAGACATCAGCTTAGCTAAATTGGATGCTTGGCAGTTGCAAAGGATGTGTCTACACTGTTTTGGTTTGGACCACAAGTGAGCCTTAGATGTGATTCTCTTGACCAGCTCCATGGAGCATTCTATGGATACTGACAACAGCCTAAATACTCCTCTCAGCATCCTCCTCTGTATTTTAGGAGAAGCTTCAGGCACCCAAACAATTGTCAAATTTCAAAGGTTGACAAAACAGCTGCTTCAGTCCCAGAAGGAGGTATGCTTTGTTCATCCTGAGCAACAGTCCTGAAGTCTGAGCAATGAAGTCTGACCATGACAATAAGGGAAACCTGTACTGGGATGGCAGGAGTAGATGAGGTGACTATGGATTTGAGCTGCTGTACACCCCATGGCTCTTGAGCAGGTGAAGAGCTGACTGTTTCTCCACGGTGAAGGACAGAGTCAATAGAGTCCCCAGTTCAGCTGACAGACTATTGAGCAGCTCCCATCATTCCTTAGTGGGGCCAAGGGCACATCTGGGAAGGAGAATTCAACTTGAACACTGCATCTTGATGAGAAAGTATTGAGTTCTCATTCCCTTTTATTTCTGGGTAGAAATTTGATGTTACACACCATCTGATACAAGCTTGTATTCCATGGCATCATAATGAATATGTTTTGCTGGATTTAAAAAAAGGAAAAAGTGATTTCCTCAGCTGGCTATGGAAATGGAATACAAATGTGAAGTCCGTATGAGCTAAAGATTTGTAACCTGATCCAACCAGGTCATGCAGCGCCAAGATTTTTCTAGTCACCTAAATCAAGGAATTGTGTGAGCCACAGGACTAATAAATCCTGATGCCCTCTGTGCTTCTTCTACTCTCTAATGAGGGGACAGTTGTTAGGGTTTTTTTCCAGAAAGGAAGGAAATTCACTCAAACCACTTGAGACCACTTCATCACTGGTTCCTGAGATAACCTGGTTAAGCAGGACTTGCAATCTGCCCCAGGAGCTCCCCAGAGGAGGCAAGGGAAGCCAATGCACTGCCTACAGTAGTACTGGAGTACCTCTAAGGAACCCTGGAAATGTTTGTGATTTGGGGCTTTTTCCTTCTGTCACTTTGTCTTGCTTAGAGAAACTACCAGCTGTTTGGAAAAGCAGCTGTGCTTTTGTAAAGGAGTTCTGGCCTAGGCAGGTGCTTATAGGGAAACAGGGTGATCCTACCTTTTGAGAAACTTTCCAGTAGGCTGCTTACTCAGCCACTTTCTCTAGCGAGATAGTAGAAATGGAGCTGCCTTGGCAATGATGGCTTTTAGCTCTAGTGAGCAAGTGCTCACAACTCTGACTTCCTGGCCATAAAGTGAAGGCAAGTCCAGGCCTCTCCTTTCCTGATTTGTTTCCAGCATGATGAAGTGGAAATTTCTTGTGACCTAGTGAGACTCCTGGAGGGAGATGGCAACCTTTTGGAGTGCAGTCTGATGAACTGAACAGATTAACAGCACTTTCTGCAAATGACATGGGAGTGTACCTGGCAAGCTTCTTCTCTATGAGAGTCTTTGAAGGACCCTGCCTAGAAACACAGTTTTTGGCAAAATGTAGTTATGGTTCCTGTTCCCTTGTCTTGCTTTGAGAAAGCCGTGCAAAACTGTCAGTCACTCTCCTGCTGCTCCAGACATCCCATCTGACGTCCTGTCTGGAGAGTAGCTGTTCCTGGACCTATCTTGAAGGTGTTCTGTTCCTGCTCTTGCAGAAGCAAGCGAGATGGAGCAGTACTGGAGAACTGGTGCAAAATCTCCCTTGACTGACAAGTCAATGACTACTGAACCACTTAACTATCCTGGGAGGTCACCACTCGTGACAGCCAAGGAGCGTGGGGAATACTTGTAGCTGATGGCTCTCTCAGGAGAGATTAGACTTGTCTCATGCTTACCTCAAAGAAAGAGAAAGCTGAGGCTGCACTGTCACTGATGATTATTTCCATCTGTCCTGCTGCCCTGGTCAGCCTTGTTTGCTGTTTTCCTTCATTGTTCATTTTTAAGATGTAACAGATGAGTTGTGAAGTACTGTGGGTGATGCCCTGGTGTCTCTGGCCTGCTGTCACATCCATTATGTCACGTAGGAGCTGCAGGGCCATGTGAAGACCCTGGAAGAAGTCTCTTAGTTTGTCTTCATCACCCCGAGCAAACTTGCTACCAGCTGTGGTCCAGCAATCTCCACTTTGTGCTTTGATGTGACACTCTCTGAGAGCTGGGAGAAAGGTTCCTTCCCTCTCTCACCAGTGCCAGCGTTAAACTGAAAGGCTGCAACATTATCGCTGCCTCATCTTTCACTGTCCAGGACCTGCTGCAAACTGCAACCTACTGACCCAAGTTCACTCAAGAGAGGAAGGTGGGGTGGACCAAACCTACCAGAGACCTGCTCCACCCTCTCCCCCTAGGTCCCATCCCTCTCACTGGAGACCAGCCTGCAGGCTTTAGCCTTACAAGAGACTTTTCTTGCTTCATAGCTGCCCACTGACTTTCTCCAGCCTCTCTCTAAGTCCCTGTTGCCTTTCTCCCTCCCCCTAAAAGCCTGGCAGCCCTGCACCCTTGCCCAGCAGACATGTTGAAGCATTTCCACTGTGGCCTCTTTTTCCCTCTGCCCTCTCCCTCATGGCTTGGGAGGCCATTCACACCACGCTGAGCCAAGCAGGCAAGAGCAAGCTCAAGCAAGCTTTTTTGTAGCTGTAAGCATTTGCTGCAAGTGCCAGGGCATGGGAGGAGCAGAGGTAGCTGCCCTGTGTTGGACAGTCCAGTCTGTGCTCAGGCTAGACTGTTCAGAAACTTCTGAACTTCACCAAATTCAGGCCCTTTCCAGACTCAGTCTTGGCAAAATCAATGTCTGCAGCTCGGGAGATTGACGTAGACTGGAAAAAAAAGGCAGTTGATGTAATTCTGTTCCTTCACCTCCTGTCACAAGGCTTGTAGAGGAGCAAAAAAAAAAAAAGAAGTGTGATAGAGAAGGAGGTGAGAAATAGCTCAGCACTTTAATGAAGACCTTTCAAAATGTCTCACATCTCGTCCCTGAAGTAAAATCTCTTCCAGAAATGAACACCGAGGAGCACGGTGCCATTGTTCAAGACAGCAGGGGGTGATAATGCAAGATACATACACTGGTACATATTTTCTGGTTCATCTGGTTTTCCTCTTCTTTTGCTGAAGTTCAAGAAACATGGTTCAAAAGGTATAAGTATGGACTTCAGACCTTGGAAAAAATATTCCTTCCCTTGGAGGAGGAAGCCTGGTTTTGTGACAAAATTAATTTTTGAATTAATGGGACTATTAGAAATTTACTTTACGGACAATAATATTTAAAATAGTTTAGTTGGAAGTGATTGCAGCCCCTTTTGTATTGCAACACCGTGGAATATCTGAAATTCTCCTTCGGGTCTAGGAGCCTTTTCCGGACCCACTGAAAACCTCCTGGGATAAACCCATGGAAAGGACATCACGCTCTTGAGATGAGGGATCCCGAGATGTCCCCTTCTTCTTTCCTCTGACAGACCTCTGAGGCCACCATGGCTCACCTTTTCCACTGGCACTCACTGCTCGGGACAGGGCTGCGGGTCCCCCAGAAAATCCACAGGGAATCATCTCCCTCTTATGGTGCAATCCCGTACTACACCTAGGTGCTTCTCTCCGAGCTCCCCAGCATTTGCTGCTGCAAGGGGTGCTTGGAAACACCAAGCAAAGCGCTTGTAGCCCACCTGACTGCAGGAGTAGGCAGGAGGGGCGGGCAGAAAATGTACCAACTAAACCATCACAAGACTAAAGGGTGTAAAATGCGGATGAGCTGAAAATTAGAAGAGGGTGTAATCACCAGTAGTTCAGTTTCAGTGAGGCATCGCTCAGAGCTGGTCCTTTACACATCAAATCCAACAACAGTCCTTTTCCCTGAAGCCGTGCTGGCAGTGGCCGTGCAGGGACATGCAGTCCCTCCTTCAGGAGAAGGGTGCTGGGTGTGTGAGCGGCACAGGTCTATTTGCCCACTGGCAGGTGAGCACTAACCTGGACAGACTCAGTGATAGTGCTGGAGGTGTTGCCTTCACAATTTTTTCTAAATTCTTACGAATTGCATACATCTCTTCTCGGCAGAGTTGCTCTGTCCAGTAGTGTTTGCTCTGATGCCAAAGGGGGCTGCAGCTGCGGAGCAGGAAGGGCAAGAGCTGGGCAGGCTGCTGTGCCTGAAGTCCCATTTTTCAGCCCAGCTCTACCCCGTTGTGATCACCATGGTAGACCTTGTAGATCTCCACCCGATGTCTGCTCAGGGAAGGAGCTGTCAACCAAACTTGCCAAAACCATCCTTAGTGCTGCAGGAAGTGTACAGAAGCAGCCTTCAGGCCAGTGTTGGCCTGCTGGAGCGTGCCCATGTCACCTCATGGAGACCCAGCCACCTGCTTGGGAGGTGCTGCAGCTCCCAGCTGCCCAGGGAAGCAACTCTCCTCCTGAAGCACCTGGCCAGGCGGGAATCCCGCACACGGCGGCGGCGGCCGCTGCCGCTCCCGGCACGAAGCCGCTGTCAGGGCGGAGCTTCGGCTGCCGCTCGCAGCTGGGCACCCTCAACATCAGCGGGCAGCGCCCTTATAACCCCAGCTGCCGCCCTGGCTTTCTGTTGGGGGTGGTAGAAGTTCTCTGATGGCCGAGTGGAGATAAAAGATTTGTTTCTCACGGGACTGTTTTGGAGTTGTAAGTTCTTTGTGTGTTGCTTTCTCTTCTCTCCTCTTGGTAGTGCCTTTATGTGGAGTAATGGGAAGTTGTGCAAAAGTAGTTTTGACAACCTCTTAGTTTCACACTCAAGAGGTTTAGGTTTAACTTATGGTCACATGTAAATTACAAATGTGAGATGTTAGCCTGTAACTTGGAGCTATTTAAAACTAATAGTTTTTATGGGTACACCTCAGAAGAAAGTACATGAAATAATGAAAGCTGAACTAAGATGGGTTTATTCCCTTTCATGCAGAGGAGCTGCCTACAGTCCCAGAGTGAAAAAGATTTCCTTCTATGATGATGACAGATTTTACAAGAGAGCATACGGTAATGTTGGGCCTTACTAGAATAAAGGAAAGTGGGCTTAAATGCAAAATCTTACAAAAAGTAATACTTTTACTGCAGTACTGCTTTAAAAAACGGTAGTTGAATTTACAGCTGAAGCATTTTACAATCCAAACAGAAAAGTGGAAGGAAGGGAAAGTGGGATTCCCCCCCAACAGTAATTCTTAAAATCCAAATAGCAATTGTAAAGACTGTCAGAATAAACACCCATTGACTATGGCATTTATATATAGGTGATGAAGCACAGGCAGCAGCCAACGCCAACTTAGAATGCAGAGTTACCCAAAAGAAGTAAATCCATTATGCAGCTCTCGCTATAACAATCTATAACTTTTGCTTTTTTTGTTCTATAAATGGTATTGCTATCATAAAATCAGTCCTCTAGACTTAATAAGTATGATTTTAAGATGCTATTCAAGTGATTTCTTATAAGGACTGTTAGAAGGAGCTGGGTCTGTTTAGTTTGAAGAAGAGGAGGCTGAGGGGAGACCTCATCATTCCCTACAGCTCCCTGAAAGGACATTGTAGAGAGGTTGGTGCTGGTCTCTTCTCTTGGGTAATTAGTGACGGAACCACAGGGAATGGCTTCAAGCTGAAACAAGGTAGGTTTAGACTGGACACTAGAGAAAAATTCTTCACAGAAAGAGTGGTTGGATATTGGAATAGGCTGCCCAGGGAGGTGGTTGAGTCGCCATGCCTGGATGTGTTTAAGAATCGTTTAGATGTAGCGTTGGGGGATATGGTCTCGGGGTGTACTTGTAGAGCAGGGTGAATGGTTGGACACAATGATCCCAAGGGTCTTTTCCAACCTAAATGATTCTGTGATTCTTAAGTGATAACCTACTATAAATTGCTTCAAAACTTTCCAGTTTACACCTTGAAGTGAATTTTAGGAAGGGAAGTCACTATGCCTGATGTAAAACTGTATTTCTAAGTTTCTGCCTTCTAAAGTAGATGTTTAAGTAGATGTTCAATATTACAGGGTTTAATTTGGAATTGCATATCCTTGTTTTATTTTGGAACTGAAGAAGTAATGTTGTTGCTAGTAGCTAAAGTAAGAGCATAGTAAATTCCTGTTCATAGTATGTTGGGGAAACTACAGTCTCCAACGTTTTACAGGTGAGGAGAGAGAATAGGACAGAGAAGTGCCAGGGAGTGTGCCACTCTGTGAGTAAACTGCCTTTACCTATTCCTAATTGTTATGGAAAGCCTCTTCCGTGCTTCACCTTTCTCTGCAGATACCTTTCTTTAAACTATAAGATAGCTTCCTCCCTGTTAAATATAAATTTCTTTTGTGTGAATTGCCTGTATTTCAGTGGTATCCCATCTCTCTTCTATCTTTCATGACTTCCTGCAGAATGGAAAAATCACAGATGAACATGTGCAGTTCAAACTTCTTTGTGCTGTTTCTATTCCAAGAAACTGGCAAGACAGTAGGTGGTTTATACATCACAATCTGATTTCTTTCCTTTATCTTGTATAATACATACATATAGAAAAGCAGATTGCATTTTTGAGCCTATTCTTTATTAAGCAGAAGACAGGAAGGACCCTGAAGAGATGCCTTAATAGCTCTGATCCAATGGAGATTGCTCAAAAGACAAATGTATGTGGTATTGCTCTATGGAAAAGCAAAGAACTTTAGTTTTCATTTGCAAGTGTAAGAAAAAATTTTCAATATGCTAAGTACCTTTCTCAAGAAAACTTTCATTTCATGATGGAGTTGGGCTCCAACTCAAATTGTTTAGGTGAAAATTTTCAGATCACTTCCTGTCTGAATAATCAGCTTTAGCAGATGGTATAGTGACTTGCAACACAGAATGTGATTTGCTGTGTTCTAAAAATATCTGTTCAGCAAGAAAAATTATATAGTAGCTTGTACCAATGAATCTGCCAAACGTGACTTCCTATAAACCATCTGCCAAAACAAAATTACTGTGTTAAGATGACAAATTCAGTTAAAAAAATACTGGTAATTTTGTGTGATGGTAGACTGGGAGAATGGTTATTAGGAAAAGAGAAGGTTATGATAAGCTTAACTTTTCAGTTGCTGGAGGCCTCTTCCTGGTATAATTCTTATCAGTTGAGCAGTCATAAAAGTTGGAAAAATGGTCTAAACTGAAACTACAGACCTCAGTCTAATCTCATGGAAGCTTGCTGTGTGGACCTTCTTGTTCTCCTGTTGCTGGATCACAGTGACTAGCTTATTCTGTCATCTATTCTATAATTTCCACTGGGTGAGTGTTTGTAAGGATGAATGAATAACTGGAGAGTTTATTATTAATATACTTATGTTGGAATTTAGCAACCAAATCCTGTGAGAGGCTTTACAAGCAGTTGGTTTACTACAGGCCACCAAGAGATGGTCTGTATCAACAAGTAATTTGTTTGTAACCACTTACAAATCTGAATTCTAATACAATAGGTTTTCTTTCTGTAGGTGTTGTATGGAGGTCTATCACTACATTGACATAGTCTTCTTAATTTGTAGTGGCTACAAATACAGCATGAATTAAGCTTGAGGAAACTAATAGAGGGTTCAAAGTATCAAGAGGAACTTAAGTATGACTTCAATATAAAAGGGGAACTGAGGCATCTGGATACAAATGAGTCCTTTGTTTTCAATTACTACAAGAATGCACCTGAGCAGAATCATAAACGTTACCAAGTTTTGGGACGTCTGATTAACCAATATATTTATGATCTCCTGGAAAGAGTCTGCTTGCTGCAGAAAGTCTATATTCCTATTGATGCTACAGAGGATGAACCAAGAAGTTTCTTTTTCATGAGCAGTAACGCTCTGACAATTTCCTCTAGCCTAATTGTCCTTCTTCAAGACCGTGGAGTCTTCCGTGCTGGTCAGTGGGGGCACAGGATGATCATCAACGAGGGTCTGGGGCATGGAACACAAATACCTTTCATCAAAATGGCCCTTGAAAGCCACGGGGGAGTGATTGTACTGAATCCCAATGACAACTTCATTGATCTGAAGACTGAAAGAGAGAGGTTAAACTTTTCTGCCAGGGAAGAAGCACTGACTTCTACACATTCAGTCTGGTGGATCCCCAAAAGGGGCAGCAGCAGCCCTGAGGAACATACCATGTATGTATGGGATTATTTCATTTCAAAGAGCACAGCTAAGAATGTGGCCTTCATTGCCCACGGCTACGGTGGCTTGGTGTTTGTTGATCTGCTGGTGCGGAGAAAAGGCGAGGTAATGAATAAAGTGTACTCTGTGGCGTTCATTGACTCTGTGCACAACGCACAGCACCAGACTGGAGGCGATCCAGAAATACAAGAATGGATACGGAAAAACTGCCGTGAATGGGTGTCAAGCAATAAGCCTCTAGATAAAGCTGTAGGCTCTCTGGGAAAAGTGAACTGTCCCACTGTCTCTGCTGGAACGGAAAAGTATGGTTTAGCACCTTCCTGCTGCTTACATGCCATCTTTAAGTACCTGAAGAGCACACTGAAAGCCAAGACAACAGCCTTTAGGTGTTCACCTGTTGCAACCAGAAGCAGCACAAGTAAGAAGAGGCAATAACTCAAGGTATTCTGAGCTATTCTTGGTAGCGGTGTCTTCCTTTTGTGATTGCCCCTGCACCTTTCAGTCACCTAAGGACCTTCACCTCACTGTTGAGCAGCTTACAGTTCTAAGTTTGAAGCTAGTTTGGTTTTGAGAAACACACGAATGCAAAGTTAACTATTAGAAGCAGTCTGCTGAAGGCTTTAAGCCAGATCCCTTCAGCTAGCTGTGAAATTCCAAGCTGCACAAGATAAAGATGTTAAGGTACACCTGCTGTCACTTGTATAAATTTTTTTAATAAAAAGTTCTGCATCCATGGCTCTATAATTAGACTAAACTATCAGAAAACACTTGCTTAGGTGCACAGCTTTCATTAAAAGGACAAATCTGGAGTAGAAAAAGCATGTTAAGGATCCATTTTGTCCCCACTATATACCATGTAATGATTAGAATCTTTCAAGAGGTGGAACATTCACCTTCCTCCTTGAAATGTTAAGTTGAACACTACTCTGAGGAACCATATACTATTACCTTCCCTCCAGACAGAGGTGGTATGCCCCAAACATGATCTAGTGAGCTAAAGTATTTCCAATTTTAAAGCCAAGGAGATTACTGGGCAGGAGCTGCTATAGAAATAAAATACTCTAGTAACCTGCAATTACCAAGCTGATGTAAAAGAATGACATTGCTGTTTTCTTTCAGCTGTTTAATTTTAGATAGAGGTGGGAGAGGTTTTTAAATGTCCATACTCAAGGTTTGCAATCTATACAAGCAGAAGGTCAAATAACCTTTAAAGGGAATGTAAACAAAATGGTTATTCTAAACTTTGTGTGTGAATCGAAAGTGCTCAGTGCCTGAAAAAGAGCTTTGAAAGATGACAAAACCATGTCCTACACCTTCAGCTCCCATGTCAGTCAAAACAAGAATTATGAAACAGTAATACTAGGTACCAGAGAAAAGAGAGTGTCAACTTCCCTTTAATATAAATTTCAGATTTCAGTCACCTCTAATACTGTTTGAAAAAGCTTCATCCTGTTATCCAGCATTAGGTAAAAGTGTAAAATTCCATGGGAAAAGCATAGTCATTTGAATGCTTTTTAAATACAGTTCTATGGGTATTACATCTGAAAGAAAATGGTACTAAACAGACAATGAATGGATGATCCGATGGCCTAGTTCACTCAGGAAAGATGCACTGGAGATGCCATCATCAAGGATGCCTGTTTTGTAGTTGCTGGTCAGCATGCAACTCAAAGAATAGTCACTTGCATAAAGTCTATGCATGAACATGCAGCTTTATTTATGAGAGAAGTATGACAGAATGTCTGTCTTCAGAAGGAGACCAATATGATCCTTCAACATAAATGCTTAAACTGTCCCAGAGTGTCAGAAGCAGCTAAAAATGCTTGATGGGAAAAAAAAAAAAAAAGAGGAATCTAGAACATTGGCCATTTCCTAATTCTTTATCTCAGGTCACCCCATTAAATTCCTTGATAGAGAAGGTCATATTTAGGAATGTTTTTGGGATCAATAGGACTTCTCACAATGAGCTTTCCACGCATTGCTCCACGGTAAATCACTTCAATCAGGTCTATGAAGTCTTGCTTTGTTTTGAAGCTTCCTACAAATTTGGTATGATCTGGAGACCTAAACGTAAGCATAAGATAAAGGCAGAATCATCACGTTAAAGTGTTCAAAGCAAAAACACTTCAAGACAAGAAAAGATGTATAGTCACATTAGGGGTTCTGGTCTGGCCATTTGGAAAGAATGAACTGCATTGGTAATGGCATAACCAAGTCAGGAGTATACTGTGACCTCCAGAGTCCCAAAAGGTGCAGTGTCATGTCCAAGACTTTAACCATGGTATTTTTTTCAGTCAGGCGCATTTCAGAGCTGACACCTAATTATTGCAGCAGGGCATAATTCAAAATACTTCTGCATTTTATATATGTCCTGGTTTGAGTGAGAACAGAACTAATTCTGTTCAGTGATTTTACTTTT
>JAAGNO010002407.1:0-60674 GCA_033439905.1 Ceryle rudis
ATTCTATATATTTTTAATAAAAAAGCTAAGCAAATGTTAAGCAGTTGGAGCAAAACCAGCACTGAAATTAAAACTAGTTCTAGCAGATCATCAGTGAAATTAAGGACTTAAAATTCATGCATTATTTCAGCATTGAGCATGTGTAGATGGCACGTATATAGTTACAAACCACAATGTTACCATATTAACCTTTACCCCCTATTTTGAATTGACATGGGAACACAGATAGTTTGGTAAGACACTTAATTCAGCTGGAAGAAACATTAATCTTTAAATATAAGATTGTCCAATTTGTATTCTGTTAAGGATTATTTAATACTTTTCATGTGCTATAGCTCAAAGTGTTTCACTAAGGAATGAACTAGAGCAGAGGTGTGCTGTGAATGCAGAATACACCAGAGCTATGGATACAAATGCATTAGAGCTATTTTTTTGTGTCTGATGATTTCACTTGCACCTATACAAATGATGGATAGGGATGAATCTTGGACAAAACAGATGTTTGCTTTTATGGACTAACCAGAAAATGTGAATCCAAGAGTATTATTTGCAAACAGGATTCATAGAATCATAGGAAAGCTGTTCTGGAGATGGAGGGTTTTTTGTCCACCTATGAAAATGCATCAGAATACATGTGAAAAATGGAGGCAGGAAAAATATTGGTAAATATGGAGCAGTATTCTACTTTATTTTTTATTTCACCAGCAGCTAGAATTCCACGAAGTAACCAGATACCATATTTTCCCATGCATTGCAAAGCTAGGAAGCAGTTATTCCCAGAAGACCTTGCAGTCTGGATAAATAAGACAGGAAAAGGCTGGTGGTGGCAGCTAAAATATAAAGATTGATGTTTGAAAGCAAATGAGTTACAGTTGTATAACGAATGCTGAGCAGCTGAAGAATAATGCATGTATTTTTAGCCTATTCAGTCACGAGGCTATATTAATTTGCTTCATCATCCTGTACTGGAAAGGCCCAAGAGTCCTTGCAACTGGTGATACTTCCTTGGCTACTCTGAGGTGAGTTTATTCACCAGTGTTACTTGACCTCGTTCTATCATTTGGCTACATTCACAGTCACATGGAGATGGGAGTGGTTTGTGCAGTCTTTGATACTTGATGTTTCTAGTCCTCTTCCCAGTATCTTAGACCCTCTTATCTTCCATGGAAGTCCTCTGTCTTTTACTGTATTTTATGAGGTTTATAAGAAGATAAAGAGTCAGGATGAAATTAAAAGAGATCAGAGAATATTACATCTATTGTGCCAGTTTTCAAAGGTGTTTTCTTTAAATGTCATCCTTCTGCAGCACAACAGTGTGAAAGCAGCAGTCAATAGCTCTGGGAATAAAAAAAAAAGGTATCTTGAAAACGAAGGATTACAATACAGTGAGTATCTTCAGTCACTTCGTATAATATTATAGCATTTCTTAATAGATCCCTTGGGCAAAGTGAGTATCTTCACTTACTGTTCTGACTGGTTATCACAGAGAGGAAACAAATCTGAAAATTGTTTCAAATAAGAGGAACAACATTACACTGAAGAAACTACATTAGCTTTTTTTTTCTATTTCTTTCTGTTCTTCCATCTACTTTTATTCAGGTAATTTATGAGGATCACCAAAATAAGCTTCTGGTACTTTCCAGCACTGATAGTTTTTTGTCTTGCTGAAGAGCAGAACCCCCATTTTTCTCTGCATCTCATGCTGACGTATACAGTATTGTACAAAACCCACAATACGATAGATATAATACTTGGCTTCATAGGACATCAGCAGCAGAAAAGCACAAGAACACTGCCTTTTGGAAGAGATGGATTGTGATCTAGGTAGCCTGCTTCCTGAGTATCAGTTCATATCCTACTATGGGCGACAGTCCAGTGCCTTATCTTTTGGAGAGGCAGGAATGCTCAGATTTGTTTTTAAAGACACTTCTATTTGTTTTGTCATATTTTTACATCTATGCAGAAAGGTTGTAGGGTATGTCTCCTTCAAGCGTTGGGTAAAGTTTGATTTTTCTGTGATTATTAGACTGCTACTCAGTTTTTCTACCCATGACTCTTGAGTTTGAAGTCTGATATAAACAGACATTCATCTCCTTATTTCAATTAATCTTTATATTCTAAGTAATGGATAATCTATTTAGGTGTGCTCTGGAACTTTGGAGTAAATGCTCCAAGCAGATCAAACCGGTCAGACCCACTTCTTTCCCAATCTTTCCAGTGTTATTCTCTGGCACCGAGGGATGTCAGCTCCAATGCCCTACATAATCTTCACAGAAAGTCATTAAAACAAAACACAATTTTCTCTGTTCTTTTTGCTGTGTGGGTTTAATAGTCTCTCTGTTCTTTGTTATGAATTGGTTGATTTTTGCTACAAGCACAACAGTACATTATTATTTTTTAAAAAATCAGTGGTCTGTTAACATAAGGTCTTGGTTCAGTGTAACAGGACTATCTTTTATACTACAAGGTTGGCTGTGGGTTAAAATAACAAGATCTGTGTTCTGCCTCTCACTCATAACAGCTTCTTTACTGCCCTGAACAAGTCACTTGAAGTTTAACTTCCTTCTCTGAGAATTGTGAACAATAGTGAATATTTCGATATCTCACAGGGTGCTGGAAAACAAAAATTCTGATGGGCAATCTGCAAAAAAAAGGTAGCATGTCAAAGGAAAGATACATTATTAGTCACCTCTCCTATGAGGACAGACTGAGAGAGTTGGGATTGTTCAGTCTGGAGAAGAGAAGGCTCCGAGGAGACCTTATTGTGGCCTTCCAGTACCTTAAGGGGGCCTACAAGAAAGCTGGGGAGGGACTTTATAGGCTGTCGGGCAGTGATAGGACCAGAGGGAATGGATTAAAACTAGAGAGAGGTCGATTCAGGTTAGACATGAGGAAGAATTTCTTCACCACGAGGGTGGTGAGACACTGGAACAGGTTGCCCAGAGAGGTGGTGTAAGCCCATCCTTGGAGATTTTTAAGACCAGGCTGGATGGGGCTCTGAACAACCTGCTCTAGTGGGAGGTGTCCCTGCCATTGGCAGGGGGGTTGGAACTAGGGGATCTTTAAGGTCCCTTCCAACCCTAACAGTTCTATGATTCTATATTATAAAAGCTAATGCTGTTAAAAATAACATTAAAGTCATATGTCTTTCAGGGAAATGCACGTTCTGAGTAGCTAATAGCAAACATCTATTATATGCTGCCAGGAGGGGAGAAGAAAAGTGTTGTGTTTTATCACAGTTCTCGATGCACCCATCATGTGCTCCAGCTCTCAGGTCACCTTGGTGTTCTTCACTGGACTTGCTCCAGTATGCAGATATCTGTCTCAAGCTGGGGAACCCAAGCCAGGACACCAGCTGGAGCCTTGCCACTGCCACAATGAGGTGGAAATCATTTCCTTTGGGAGTCATATGTAGTGCTGAAATGGCTTGTCCCTCCTTAAGCTCTTCCAGAGCTTCACAAATGATTGCTCTCTTCCAAACCACTCAAGTGGAATACAATCTCTTCTCCCAAGTAAGAAGCGATAGGACCAGAGGAAATGGCCTCAAGGTGTGCCAGGGGAGGTGTGGTTTGGTCGTTATGAAAAAATTCTTCACCAAAAGGGTGGTCAAGCACTGGAATACACTGCTCAGAAAGTGGTTGAGTCACCATCCTTGGAGGTATTTAAAACTTGTAGATGTGGGGCTTAGTGACACGGTTTAGTGGTGGGCTTGACAGTGCCAGGTTAACAGTTGGACTTGATGATCTTAAAGATCTTTTCCAACCTAAATGATTTTATAATACTATGAAGAGGTCTCAAACACAATAAGATTGGAGCTATGTTAATTTAATAGGTTTTTGCCTTAAGGATCCTGCAGTGCAGGGAGGAATCCTTAGTATTTTCTGTGTAGAAAACCCAGGATAGAATTCTTTGCTGTTAACTGCTATGGACCAGCCCCTCTGTGTACCAGTTTTATTTGTGTTCTTGCAGATGGTGTTCAGTGTGTCTGATATACTAGTTGCCACAGAAATAAAAATGTCTGACTCTTGCGTAACTTTTATTATTGTCAAGATTAAAAGCTTGCTTGCAAAGACAAGACTGCTGCCTGACGTGGTGGGAGGGGCAGGGCTATCCAGCTCCACCTAGCACTTGTACAGCAAAAAACTCTGAGAGAAGTCACCTACAAAACAAACAAAATTTCTCAGCACCGATAAATATCATGGCAATTATGTATAACTTAGAAGTGATAATAAATGGAATAATAGGAAAGTTCATTTACTGAAAAATGTAAGTATTCTAACCAAAAGAATGATTAAGACCCTGTTTGTCATTACTGTAACACATCTCAGTTTGTGGTACAAAACAGCAGGGCAATATTCCAGTATTTGATGTGCCAAGTACAGCATAATGAAATACAGTCTGTTACTTTGCAACTTGTCAAACAGCTGTGTAAAATGTGAAACTAATCTAAGAGGTTATGTTTTCTTTCTGATCATCCAGCAACTGATTTCAAAACCTGCACATTCATCTAAGTAAGTCTTTAGTCACCTTAAAAGAATAACTGTACCGCTAAAATTCTTATTTCTCTGGTTATGCTGTGGTTTGGTGAAAAACTCTTTTCATGGAAGGAGCAGCAATCAGTTCTTAAAGTACATAAGCAATCTCTTATACCTGACTAACATTTAAAGCTGTCTTAGGGAATCTGTTTCTTGCCTTGCTCTTAGCCATTTGAACTTTCCTGTTGTCAGTAAAATCTATAAAAAATGACAAGAGGATTTTGGTTTATACACATGTGAACTTTGAGCTCTTCTAAGACAGTAGTCACAAGCAAAACCCGAACATTGCTGAATTATTATTATTAGAGAAAAAATAGTGATGTCTGATGCAGTGATGTCTGACTTAAGTGCACTTGATGTTCAGTTCATCCATCAAGATTCCAAAAAGGAATAAGCATTCCTGCAGTACTGAAAAAAATACCCTTAAGGAACTGGTGTCTGGTGTGGGAGATAGGGATTTTTTTAAGTTGCATACTTATTTAGCCATCAGTACATTTTGGGCAGTAAACTGTGAATAGATCAGTTGTAGCTGCTGTTTGGCAGTGCCCTATATGCAAACAAGTCCAGTGCTTCTGTGGTTTTCAGCTATGGATACTGCTAAAATATTTCAGGAGGAAAAAACATAATAAGTGAGCCATGGCTTTACCTCTGAACCACACCAGGATGTTTTTCCTTAACAGAATACTGAAGTCTGACTAAAATATTTCTTGGTTTATGTTTATCTGCATTCATCTATAATGCATTAGTTGTATTTCTATATCATTTAAATTTTATGCATGTTTTGGAGATGACTTAGAATGACTTTTTTTATATTTCCTTAGGTAAATATCAACCAAGGTATTGGTCTGGGAAACAGGTATTCTATGAATGCCTAAATGAGCACTGCATTGAGGTTTTAGATCAAATTCTAGACTTTATTATATATTTGTAAGAAATTACTTTCAAATTGCATATGACATATCCTTCAATTCTCAATAGTTTAGGAGGTGACATCCAGTTCAAAATATATTCAGAGACCTCAGGTACTAGATTTATATTAAAATTGCTTTCCTGTTTCCATGGCATGCTTGGTAGAAGCTTTATGAAAAAGTGGATTTCAGATTTTCCTATTCTTTGAGAACTGTCTTTTGGTATTGGGAATTTCTTTTATCTAAATGGTCATCTGTAACAGTATTGCAACAATTAGTAGATGGATTCCTCTTTAGGAAATATATACTGGTTTCACAAATGTGCAAATAATTTGTATTAGGTAGGTTGTAACTTTCACTGTAGATGGCTGAAGGTACTGTTAAATTGGATAAGAAAAAAAGCAGTTTCTTAGGCATACTGTCTTTTGCTTATAATTTTTCAATGTGTATAAACCAGCACTATGTTTAAGCCAAAATTTAATGCAAGGCTAGAATGTTATTTTTAAATACCTACATCATATATTCTATCATAAATTACATTTTTATTTAAATATAATTAAAAATAACCAAAAAGTGTAAGGTAAAATCTCAGATCTGTTCAGCTGGTGTTAAATTCCCTGTTGAGTTCTGTGTGCCAGGATTTCACAGTCAGCCTTGCTGAGCCTCATAAATATGTTCCTTTCTGGCAATGTCATCTGAGGATGCAGTTAGCCCAGTGTCACTTCGAGTGCTCCCCCAATGCCGCTAACAGGCCCTGGCAGCTCACTTGCAGGATGTGGTGCCTTCTGCCTTCACACCTAGACAAGTGCCGCCAGTGTTTTCTGTAACGTGCTGGACATACACTATGAAAGAAAACCCTTCAAATAATAGATCTTTTAAGATACTTCCTTTGTGTAATATTGTTTTCCTCAAAACATACTCGTTATGTGTTGTTAGTGTTTCCTGGAGTCTAACATTACTCTTCTGTGCAGGGGGCTCTGAAGGTGTAATAGCTGATGGATGTTTGACAAGCAGGTTGATATATTTAGCACAGGAGATAAACTAGTAGCAGAAAGGATGTAAAAATGCCTTAATGAAACTTGGAAATTCCAACTACGTTTTATTGAAGGGAAAAATAGCAAAGGTTTTGCTCTGTTATAACTTGGTTATAAGTCACCAGTCACTTACCAAAAGGCCAACCAGAACAAAACCAAGAAACCTCCCCTCAAACAGATAATTTCTCTTTTAATATTAAAAAATATGCTTTTAAGATTTTGTGTTCATGCTGAAGAAATAAAAATCCACGAGCAGAATATTGCCACTTAGAGCTCCTTTTTTTCCAGATCATACTTAATTTTCTGCTGATTATGTTCCTCACAGTGACACTTGCAGACCTTACAGCTGTTAGGCATCTTTCTTCATATTCTGTCTAAAAGAGACTGTTTCTTGTTCCACAGCAAAATTAGGCAGTCACTTCTGAAAAACATAAACAATGCAATCAAACAGAAAAAAATAGCTTTTTTCAAGACCTGTATTGGTACCCATGTCTTTGTTGTGCAGCACAGATGCCTTTAAAATAGTAAGTCTGGGAGAAAGATAATACCACCAAAAAAAAAAAAAAAAAAAAAATTGTTAAACCAGAAGTGCTGCAGGATAACGAGAAAGAAATATTTAAGACTATTTAGAGAGAAAAATCATTTAAGTCTTAATCCCAGTGTAGAGATGTAAATAGGAAGGCAAACTGTTAGCTGAGGTATTGCTCTACCTCATTAATTATATATATAAAATCTTAATGGACTTTATAATCTCGCTACTGTGAGGCACTGTATGTAATTTAAAATACACTACTTTGTCAGGCCCATCTCCCACCCAGAGTAAGTGGGTCAGGGTGTGCAATCTCTTCTTCAGGTGTGGATATACCTTGGTATATGGGAAATTGTCTGAAAAATAAAGCTTTCACTGTTTGAACTATATGGGAAAAATGTCTGAAAAATAAAGGTTTCACTGTTTGAATCTTGACCTCTTTGGATTTGAAAATAGATGTATAATTCTGCTGCTCTTCATTGTAATGGTGCTTGGACAGTGCAGCAAGAGCCTTTGGACAAAAGCAGCAAGGGCTGGTTAGACTGCTACACAACTGGAAAGCTTTTCAGCTTGAATAGGTGGTGGGCTTTTACAAAGGTCAGCAAGGATATCCACAGGTTTATAGATGCTCTTTGTTTACAGATGTTACCTGATAACTCTTGTTATCAGCAACAGCTCAAGAGGATGTGGAGGTTGTTACTGACCAAATTGCCAAAGCACTGGAAAAGGGCAAAATATACTTACGATTATCCTGACCAAGCAGATCCAGTCCATCAAACCTCAGGCTAAAGAAAATTAGTCTTATGGAGGAATATTTCATCATATGGTGTCCAGGAAGTTTTTGTACAGTGACTTCTTTATAGATTTTGCAGTATTCTTTAATATCAGATATGTCAGGTTTGCTTTTTTACGGCTATGTTTCCACGTACACAGATACACTCCAGTTTAAATATAGATGGACTATATAAAATATCAAAATAATGAAGCTGAACTGAGATACAGGAACAAGCAAAGTCCTCTGCTAAAAAGTCACATTGTGAATTTTTCTCTATTTCTGTGGTCACAGCAGTTCAAAAAATAAAACAATTCAAATCTTCCAAACTGTATTATTCAAAGGTTTTATGGCCATACACAGACAATTTATACTGAATATGACTGATGAAAAAATTTATTGAGCAAGACAGAACACTGTAACTATGATAAGTAATATTTCATGTCCTTGCTAAATAAGAAATGGAGCAAGAAAATATTTCACTTATTTTTCTGTAGTAATGAGGATGATAATCTTTTTTTAATATAAAAAATACTTAAGTAAATGACAGCAAAGCAATCCACTTTCTTTACCCCTCAGAAATACTTTGTTATATAAAAAAATAACTATGACAAATTGTTAAGTGAATTGATAGTTACGTTGCCACAATCACAGTATCAGAATTATGTTTGGATTATATAATTCACAAAGGCAAAAAGAGTTGGTAATAATAAACATATAAAAAGGTATACTTAGAAAAGCAACAGAAATATACAAAGTAAAAATAATACTATTTTCTTGGTTTCTTTCTTACTCTTTTAAGCAAAGAATGAGTTACAGTATCTTTTACTAGGTCCACTTTTGAAATACCAATACACTTAATACTAATACACGTAATACACCCTGCATAATTTTAAATCAGCTATCTCAAATCCACCCCAAAATGGCATTGTTCATAGGCAAGTGAAGACCACTGCATCATCTGCAACTGATAGCAAACCAAACAAAATAAGACCAAATAAAGAAGAGAATGCTTAACATTGAATAAAATTGGCTCAGTACTAATCACCACCTCTCAGAGTCTAAGTAAGAGGGCTTTCACAGAAAAGAAATGTAAATTAGGGACTTTTAGGAAGAAATTCTCATGTAAAAGAAGCATGAAAAAGGCTGAGACTGATTTATTTTAGAGGGGGGTTTAATAATAAATGTATGTTGGAATTGAAGACCTAATAATGTGAAAAGTTCTATATTGATCTTCAGAATATTTAATCATAATTAATTTCAACATTTAAAGGCTGTGAAGATGTACACCTCAAGGCTTATACTTCACTGTTAGAAATAGATATTGATCAAATGTAGAGAGTATTTTACCACACATATACTTGATACAGTATTCTTGCACCTGTTACTGTTAGGAACAAGATAGAGAGCTAGCTAGAAATTTGTGTAGAATTGAATTTCCTTCTGGTTTTGATAAGCTTAGATCAATCAGTGGCCCACTGCCGTGTCCAAGTCAAACTATCAATCTGTGAGCAGTTTTCAGTATCTACAGTTTTGCATCCCCTGTTAAAAAAAACCTCAAATGAATTCATCTTGCTGTCCTGGACCCTTACAGTTCCAAAGGAGCCTGTTAGAGATTAATATTTTTGTTTAGTAGCTCACTACAATGCATCTGAATTGTCATAAGTATTTTGAAGACTTTATTACTCTTGATGTTAATTCCCTCAGCTGTGGATATCCTGTTTTTAACATGCATTGTAAGATGCTTCCTGTGCTTTGTATTATACTGCAAAATAATATTGATGTTTTTCTCTAGAAAAGAAAAATTAAACTCCCATTTTTTTTTGCATTTTGAAAGTGTCATTTTAGCCTTAGTCACATGCTAGGGACTACCTTGTGAAAGATGATAAACAGTTGCGGTACATCCATCATCCACTTGACAGACCTTGACAGAAAATTGACTCTTGAGGCTTCCTACCCTTGGAAGCTTATAGCTCATTGTATCACATTGACTGAGAGATGCTTCTGAAGTTCATTAGCTCCCCATTATGTCAGTGGAAACAGAGGGGGGCAATTCCAGATGGACATTCAGGTCTTAGGGATTTGTCTGATGGAGTTGCCTTTTCTTTTGTTGACTGTAGAGGCAGTTTGATGGTAATTATAGCATGATCAGGTTCACCTAATTTTAGATATCTGCAGGCTTTTGTAGAGTGTGATTTGTGTGACATATAATAAGCAGCTGTTTTAGGGTGAGATGAATCATGTCTAAAAATGCTCATTTCTCCCCATTTACTGTAAGGGAAGTCTGTATAACTACCTCATAAGTGTCTCCATTGTCTGTGTAGGAGAATAATTAGGCCTTCAGCAGTTCTGTGATGAGGGATTTATTCTTAAATTCCTTTCATAAGGGCTACTCCACTTGGCCTAAACAATTAAGATCCACTACCTAAAAAGAAGGAGCATTAATGAATGTTAACATAAAAAAAGAAGAATGTGGTTGTCATAGTTAATTAGCCATAACACAGAGGAATACATGAGTTCTGTTTTCAGGAAATGCTGAATGAAAAGGTACAACATGAACTGGAAACCAGAACTACCATCACAGATAAATACCCTAAAACTAATCCTAGTGCTGAATCTGTCTTTTACCCAGCAAATATTTATGCAAAATGGAAAGCAGGAGCGATTTAAAGTTGCCTGCAGGCCCCCAGACTATTCTATGGGCTTGTGCTTGACATACAATGTTAGTTGGGCTGAACCTGGATGTGTTTGAATCACCTTCTGCAGAAGAGAGATTTGAAAACAGGTCTCCTAACACATTTCTGAGTACATTTCTTAAAAGCTGAAAGGCAGAGAAGAACCACTGGAACAATAATCGCCATTTGCTTCAGCCATGTTTTGAAGGAGAGTATTCATTTCTGCATGGCTTCTGAAAGACAGGGCTCATACACATAACTGCAGAACTTGGGCCAGGTGCCTTCATACCTGGATGAAGTTCCTGTACGTTGCAAAATACAGGTTGGAGTTTGAGGTTTGTGTTTCCTTTTCCTTACCTTGTGAAATTTTGCCTGTAGCATATCTGTTCCAAATCCCTTTTATTTATGGCATCCAACTGTTCTCAGCGTTGCCCGTACCATCAGCCTCACTCGGTATTGCTGATTCTCAGTGGGAAAAGGGAAAAATCTGTGTGCTCCTTCATTCTTTTAGTGCTGAACTTTTCCAGCCCTATTCCTATGCGACCAGACCTCTTGAACTACAGAGGACATACCTGCTGACAGCTCAGAGAAGTGGTTCAATTTCAGCTGAAAGTCTGAAGGTTATAAAAATAAATGGAAATAGAATATACATGTGTGCAAATTGCTCTTCCAAGGAGCAGAAGACAGCTCAGCATCTTCTTCCTTATATTCTTTTCATTATTTAGTATGCTACCTGTGTAACATCTGGTTCATCTCTCAGGAATATAGTCTACCCTCAAAGTAAATAAGAGAGGGCACTATATTCTGTAGGAAAGTGCTGATACTATATCTTTTGAAAACAAAACAAAACAAAACAAAGAAAGAAAAAACAACAAACAAACAAAACGAAACACTAACAAAAAAAAACCAAAACAACCAAAAACCATATCAAACAAAAATAAACCCTTAACCAAACAATAGCATAACTTCACTGGATTCTCTGGAATACACTTGATGTTAAGACCTTACAATTCTATAGAACTTTTCATTTTGAACAATCCATATGTGCTCTGTGAAGAAACAATGAGCTCATGTGCCACCTGAGATCAAGCATCCAATGAGTAATGGTTGATACTGCACAGAATAGGGGGAGAGAATAGGTATCACCTGAAGAAAACTAGAATTTTGCCAGACAGTGGAAATAATTCCTTACTTATTATTTCATGCTGATTTTTGACCTTTATTTGTTCTGAATGAATGGACTAATGTAGTAGCAAATCAGTTTTAAATGCCATCACTGTTCCTTTTTTACTTGCCAGTTTACCATGAGAATGAATTTACTTTCATAAGCATTTCACAACCATTGAATTTTTTAATGCTAATATTTATCATAATAAAAATGTGCATGCTATTGTCACACAAGCGTTATATCAGGCACTTTTATTTATGGGTGAATGAATCAAACAACAGTAAGGGAATCCATGCACAGTGAAGGGGAACACTGTAGATGAAGCTAAAACTTCCAAAATAATCACTAACTGAAGAATGTGAATTTTTAAATCAACAATGCAGAATTATCCTACTATTTTTTATAATCTATTTTCAAAAGAATTTGCAACCTACCTTAAGCTCAGGAAGGGTGGGTTAGAAGAGCGGACAGTAAGACGGGTTGAGCACTGGCTGAACAATAGAGCTCAGAAGGTTGTGATCAGTGGTGCAGAGTCCAGCTGGAGACCTGTAAGTAGTGTGTTCCCCAGGGATCAGTTATGGGTCCAGTCTTATTCAACGTCTTCATCAATGACGTGGATGAAGGGATGGAGTGTACCCTCAGCAAGTTTACTGATGATGCTAAACTGGGAGGAGTGGCTGATACACAGGAAGGCTGTGCTGCCATCCAGCGAGATCTGCACAGGTTGGAGAGCTGGGCAAAGGCAAACCTAATGACGTTCAACAAGGATAAGCGTGGAGTCCTACACCTGGGAAGGAACAACACTATGTACTGGTACAGCTTAGGGGTAGACCCACTAGAAAGCAGCCCCATGGAGAGGGACCTTGGCATCCTGGTGGACAATAAGTTATCCATGGGACAGCAATGTGCCCTTCTGGCCAGCAAGGCCAATGGTGTCTTCAGGTGCATAAAGAAGAATGTGGCCAGAAGGTTGAGGGAGGTTCTCCTCCCCCTCTACTCTGCACTAGAGAGACCACATCTGGAGTATTGTGTTCAGTTCTGGAAACACTAAAGAGAGTCCAACGGAGAGCTACAAAGATGATGAAGGGACTGGAACACCTCTCTTAGGAGGAAAGGCTGAGAGACCTGGGGCTGTTTAACCCGGAAAAGAGAAGACTGAGAGGGGATCTTATTAATGTTTACAAATATCTGAAGGGTGGATGTCATGTAGAAGGGGCCAGTCTCTTTTCAGTGGTGCCCTGTGATAGGACAAGAGGTAATGGTAGCAAGGTGAAACACGGGAAGTTCCACCTCAACATGAGGAAAAACTTTTTCACTGTGAGAGTGACAGAGCCTGGAACAGGCTGCTCAGAGAGGTTGCGCAGTCTTCTTCTCTGTAGACTTTCAAGATCCACCTGGATGTGCTGCTGTGTGGCCTGCCCTGCAAAGGTATTCCTGTGCTGGCAGGGGGGTTGAACTTGATGATCTCCAGAGGTCCCTTCCAACACCTACCATTCTATGATTCTATGATAACGTACCTCAGTGTGTGTAATTAATATACAACTCTGCTATTTAGGCAGACATTAAGTCAGGTAATCTTATAATATCTGTGCTATCTTTATTGCACTTTTCTCTGAAGCATCTAGATAAGGTACAACGAGGAGTTCATTGAGCTAAGTCGACACCAAAAGCAACCCTATTTCTCAATTTCTGAAATGATTTTTTTTTTAATAGGAGCTGCAATAAATTAAAACATACCATTCTTTAGAGTGTGTTGGTGTAGCTTCTATATAGTTCCTATATAGCATCCATATAAAACCCAAAACAAAAAAAAAACCCAAACCAGCATTGATTCTGTATAGAAGCATTTGTAATTCTGTTTTTCTCAGAAATCATTTTAATTACCTAATCATTTGTAACATCTCAATGTATAAATTTCTTTAATTCTTGTCGGATTGGTCCTAAGATGTGCTTTGTCCCAGGAGAGCATCTTTGCTGGTGTCCTGTTAAATGACCAGGGGCCGAGTCAGACCCACAAGTAGCTCTCAGTAGAAGAGCAGAATGGTCGGTCTCAACACTTCAAGCTGATCATGTGGGAAAGCTGCATGCCCACTACTTCAGGCACTGATGGGTCTGCAAGGGCTTATCTGTCTTAAGCATGAAACTTCCAGACCTTGACACACAACAGCACATGCAGGGCTTTATCCTCCTGAAGCTCAAGCATCTCACTTTGTGTGAAAGAAAACAGGAAAATAGATCTTCATTAGTTGGCACCAATTTCAGACTGCACAGATCTGTAACCAGAGTTTACAACAAACCATGACTGAACCATCATAGGTTGCTAGTGAGTGTTATGAAGCTGTAGAGTAAAAAGGCAGTTATTCTTACTGCCTTGGGACCTATCAGGGTAAACATTTTAATATTCATAACACAGACCATATAACTTACTGAGCCATACTGAAAGACACCATTGGCTATCCAGTGGATATGAACTAAATTAAGCTTTATTGCCTTTGGAAAAGTACTTTTCTAAAGCTCCCTCTTCTGCACTGAAGAAAAATTTCTCTTTTTCATACTAAACATATTTTATTCCAGTGGAAATTTAAAAAATATGAAGGTGATTAAACTTAACTCTAAGTAATGTATGTCATTTTAAGACCTGAATATTTGCTGTGGCAACTACTTATTTTCTGTCTAAAGAACAATGATGAAATGTTGTCCTGTGACTCAGATTAGAGGACACATGAGTCAACAGCATGCCATGAGAATATCCAGTTGTCAAATCAAATTTATCATTTGTGTTAGCAGACTTATTAAAATAGAAACAATTATTTCACAATGGACTTTAGAGAATTAGGTCAAAACTTTATTTACAAAACAGCCTAAAAATAAGCTGCCATTCTATTTTATTATAAAATCAGTTCCCATGGTAGTGTTTTGGTCTTACCTGAACTTCTGTCTTGGTGAGAGACACCACTGTTTTGTTAATGAATCTATGAGTAAAGAAGAAATTAGCAGATTCTTAGACAAGCAAATAGCTTAAGAATATGTATAACATGGAAAGTATAAATATTCTTAGAGGGAATCGTGAGAATTTATTCATGTACATCAATACACAAACATGTCTCAGTTTGGGTGGACCCATTGCTAGCAGAAATATTTCAATGTGAGTATATTCTTTTTCGCAGGAGAAATATACCTTTCTGAAATGTGTCTTGGAACTTCAATATAGCTCAGATATGTTAATGACCTGTTCTTATGGTTCCTGAAACCAAGCCAATAAATTGGAAAGAACCCATAAAATTATTAATAGGATTATTAAAATAGACTGAACATAGCATTTTGCACTGGAACAAACGCAATTGGTGGCACGTGGAATAACTTAATTCACCATTTACATGTGTTTTTTCCCAGTATAGAGCCAGATGCAAATCCTGTTTGTCTCTAGGAAGACATCAAAGAGCTGTTCCTGTGGGTCAAACCTCTTCTTGCACAAATGTTCCTTTTCTGCCATAGGCTTTGTGCCCATGCAGAGTGCATGGGGCAGCCAGTGCCCTAAAGGGAGTGGCATGGGCCTTGGTGGTGGCTGGTGAAAAAGGGAAAAATGAGTTGGTCTTCACAACGTCCAGACTAATTCCAGTTTATTAGTTCTAATAAACAGTCTTTAGAATTGTCTCTTATACCCATCTCAGAAGTCTTTTGACTCAGGTATACAGATAAAACTGAAACCACCTCTTGAGAAAAGCTAAAGGACTGCCATCCAGAACTGTGAATCAGCTGCTTAGCCAATATCAGCTTTTTCGCTTTTCTGAGCAGCTGCTTAGATCTTCAGTAATTACAAACCTCCACAGAACACTGGGTTGTAACGGGGAGTCTAAATTCCATTCGTTTACCCTCAATGGCTATTCCACAGCTGAGATACTGACCTATCCTTTGGCTTTGTGTCTCAGCTGAATGTATAATTATCATTTCTTAATTGCATTTTAATACCACATGGTTTTTAATTTTACATGCTTCCTCTAGGTAAACTTTTATTCGTGCACAAGATGAATGACTATTTTTATCCTAACATTTTTGCAAATAGGTCATTTTGATTGCTTTTTAGTTACAATATTTATTTTGAATGATAAAAAAATGCCTTGATCAGTCTTTCATACATGTTTCAGCATTGTCATTAAAAATGTCTGGTTTAGAAGAGAAAATAACAAATTCCTACATTTAGATGGCAGCTTATTTACTGATTAAAAATCATGATTAAAAATCTCAGCTTAAAAGTTATCTGCTTCTGTACAATTTACTACTACCAAGAAAACTCATAGAAAGTTTCTTAAACCTTGACTTGATTTCAGTCCTGACTTGATCTCTTGTGAAAATGTCTGGGAAGAAGTCCTCCTCTCAAGGGCTTCATGCTGTATTGCCCAGTTATGTTACCAGTTGAGGAGTAGCCCACAGCACATACCTGATTTTTTCCTTTTGAATAGTACAGACCCTTAGGCATTACTTATATTTGCCAGTTCCTATTATCTACATATGCAGCATCAGTGCAGTTCAGTTAAACTTCAGTGGAATTACTTTTGATAAAGAGAGAACAAAGTGGCTGTCCTGGATGTAAGCAGCCCATTATGTGAGTCTGTAGCTCTTTGCTCTAGAATTCAAATGAGACTTTTCCAGCTCTGCAAATTTTTTTCAAATTATCTGCTGAGAAGTGTGGATAATCCTATCAAGTGGACATACCTTACAGTAAAATGATTGGTAGAAATTTGAGCAAGCAACAGAATTCAGAAACCTTGCTACTTCTCTTAATGACAGGATGATGGTGGGGAATGTCTGTTGCTTTGTGTTGGCAGGTAATTAGTTATGGAAATGGAACACTGGAATAAAATTAACCTGTTGATAATGTGTTGGGGACAGAGCAAGGAAGTGGAGTCGTTCATAAACAGGTGGTTGAAGTAGAAAGGCTTACAGCTGCAATATCAGATATTACTGAAAAATCTCAGTAAGTCTTTCTTCCTTTTGCTAAAGGAAGCTTGATTGGACTTATTTAGAATCATGTTTGTTAAAGGATTTAAGTACTTGGAGGTTAAGAATAGTAGTCTTCACATTTTAGACCCCTAATCCCAGGAGGGGTGTCAGAAGACAAGAGTTGAGCAACACATTGTCTCCACGGAAGGGAGAACTACTTCAAGCAGTCATTATTTGAGTCTCTGAAATGTGAAAGATGAGTGAGTGCATTTAGATACACCTGAGCAAGGGAATTTTATTCTTATCTAGTTTCTAGATCCAGATGTAGTTTGTTTAAGATCTCTTGGTCTTTCTGCTAATCCATAGCCACACTGGTTGTGAACCAAATGTATATGCCTGAGAAATTTCCAAACCATAAAGCAAATGCTTCCAGGCTGAGGGTGCTGCTTTGCTTTGGAAGTCTCAGTTGCAGTTTTTTTGTAGATAAAGGACAACACACTGAAGTATGTTAAATCCCTGGGCTCAAAGCACATAATATTCAGTTACAAAGCAAATAAGGAACTATACATGGTTTACAGTAGTTCTTTGATAGCTTAATAGTGTGACATATATATTATTTCCTTCTGGTAGCACCAACTAGAAAAAGGGACACCGGGAGAAAAGTCAAGTGATGTTAGCATGAATCAGTCAGATGTGGAGTTGATATGTTTTAGCTTCATTCACAGGAGCCTGTGTTTTATGCATTAATATATAGTCACATGTTTCTGTCTGACTTGGAAATTCTTTGCAAGTAGTCACTCCTTTTTCTAGCAATTTAAGGAAGGTCTTCCATTTATCAATGTTTTGTGCTTGTGCTTTAGGAATTAAGACTTTATTTATTTATTTATTTGTTTGTTTGTTTGTTAATAAAGCTTTCAGTTTCAGATGTGGCACATGATAAGTACTTGCTGAAAGAAAGGATTATAATGTAGTTAAAACTCTGAACAGGTCATTCTATGTGGCCATAAATGCTTCAAATCCAAGGATATGGCTGTTAGGAGTGTTTGGCTATTGAGAAAGTAGAAAGCAACAAATCAGCCAAAGATTACAGTAGGCTTTCAATAAGTTATTTTCTCTGTGCTGGTATGTACAGTAATTTTAATAGGTCTTCCTGGTGCAACAGACCATGAACTGAAGTTTATAATATTAACTTGTACTGTGTCGTCTAAATCACCATGCTCCCGCCAAAAGCACACTGCAAAACCAGTTTTGCTATAAAAGACAAAGGTGGTTGAGTCGTATATGGGTCACTACAGAAACATTTTTTTAAAATGTTATGATCTAATGTCTGCAGTGCATAACACCTCCATTTCAAGGTCATTCTTTCTGCCAGAACCTTCTGTAGAAAAATAACAGGGTTTAAGGTTTGCAGAAGAGGTTAAAAATCAAGGAACTGGAAAGATGACTTACTAGAACTCATACATATTTTATTTCTTTTAATACTTCACTTTCCACTACTCCAAAACAACTTCTGATGGATTCTCAAGTGACCCTTGGGGTTTTACTCTAGAGACAATTTTTAACATTATTTTTTGATCGGATAAAATGCATCCATGTGTCTGCTTTATTGAATGTTCCTAATGCTCTCTAGAAAATAGCACTTCCTTTGACAGCAATACTTTTTTGCTTTCAGTTGCTTCAATTAAACCTTTTGAAAGACTAATCTATATAGATTTAGTTCACACTGATATATCATATGGTGTATTCAGGTTTAAGATTTCAATAGATGCCTGAAAAGAATTAAAAGATCCCAATTTCTACATCGCTTCATCACTGTTGTGTCCTAAGTTAGATAAGTAATCAAAGCAATATTCTCAATACAAGAAAAACTTTTAACACCTTATTCACTTCCCATATGGTATTCTGAAAAGAAATTTAAAATGAACATTGAACAGGAAATTTTTGGTTGATAGTTTGTCTAGGAAACTAACTGTCCCCTCATGAAATATAATCAGAAATTATGTCAAAATATTGTGGGGAAAGCGTGTTGGAAGTAGTAGTGAGGCTGTTGATACAAAATTCAGAATTGGGGAGAGCAAATATTTCCCTGCAGACAGTTTTACGAGACACTGGTTTCTAAATACTAATATAACTTTTTTTCTGTGTTAGCCTAGGATCCACTTTTATTTTATTTTTCTCCTTACTGGTCTTTCAAATCTCACTCCTCTCTTATCCCATCTAAAGGCATGTCTATAGCCAGGCAGTGTACTCTCACTTCAACACAGTCAGCCTAGCCCAGGCAGTAGAAGTAATACACCACGGGCACAGCACTTGTGCCTGAGCAAATCAGCCTTGCTGGGAAGCGGGGCTTGCAATGCGAGCACAGCTCTGTGCTGCTGCAGCTGTATTGAGCTTTGGTCTCCTTGTACTCCACTGTGTGCTGCAGAGGTGCTGGGCAGGACATCTCTCAGTTTAACGAAGTGTAAAAGTTAGGTATATAAATTTCAGCCCTCTGTTGGTATTGGAAGGAAACAGGCTGACTGTCTAGAACAGTCATCCTTCCATGTCAGACATCTGTTTCATTAGTGGATGATGGTACCCATCTCGCTGTATTAACTGCAGAGGGAGACCAAATGACTACTTCAGGCAGCATGTCTGTCTCTTATATAGCTAAAGATTAATCATATTTGTTCTGTGTTACCGTTTAATTTATCCCCAGTAAGTGAAGAATGGAAGATGAGTGGGACTGCAAGAGAGATGAATCCCTCAGCTTCAGTGATTTGGGTTGTTTCCAATTTTAATTTTCCTTTTCCAATGTTTGCAGCATTAACTCCCTGACAATTCAAAACAGCACCAGGGAGGCCTTTAAGAAATTAAAAGCTGAGAGAGAATGAAAGCAAGTAGTGTACGACAGTGAAAAAGGCAGGGGGGATAAACACCCCTTTAAGAATTGTGCATAGCTCAGGTCATGCCCTCTGTCCATGGAGGGCAGGCCAGGAATCAGCCATATCTCTGCCCCTGTGGCCTGACTGGAGTTTGTAACCTCAGATTAGACACAGGTATTTTTGTTTGCATCAAAATATATGTAACTCCAGTTTTGTAACTGTCTTAAAAGGATTTTGAGGGGAATCTGGAATTTAAACCCTCACAGATAACAGAGCCACATAGAGTTCTGGTTTTTTGCTATTAATATGAAATGGAAGGTAAGTATAGGAGGTGGGGACAGAGACAAATGGATAACAAGTAGAATAAAAAGAATTGGATTTAGTGGCATAATACCTTTTTTCTCTGTAATTGTCAATCCCCTGTTTTATAAATATGATATTTTTATTCAGACTTATGCAGTGTAAGAGCTACAATGTTGCCTTACATTGGGAGAAAAGAGTATGAAGAGAAGCAAACCATTTGATGAGAATAACTGCTAACAGCCAATACCTCTGCTTTTATGCAGTTGAATCTATGAGATTGTAAAGTAATTGCTTTAAAGAAAACCAAGGATTGCATTTCTGTAGGTATGGTAAAAATCCTATTGGAAGGCATCACTAAGACTTTTCTGAGACTCAATCAAATCAATTTAAAAAGACTTTCTATAACAATGGAACAATTTTCTTTTTGTGAAAGTGTAGTGTGCTGCGACTGAAACCCGCTGATGGGAAAACACCATTGACATACTTTGCTGCAATGATGTTCAGGTGCAAATCACAGGTTATGAAGCAGAGCTGCAGATTATCTGTGAAATTTGATATTGCTCATATTCTGTAGTTATGTGTAGAATTAGAATTTCCAAACACAGTGAATTTATCAGTTGCATGGTCCAGAATGCAACTTCATAAACATGCTGGTTTTACAAATTGCTTTTAAATGGTGGTTTCGAATGCAGAGGATGGTGAATGATCTCAGATAGCACCTCAGCAGGAACTTATTAGACAGCCCAGGAGGTGCATACTTAAACTGATTTCATTCTATGGACGGGAGGACAATATTATTCTAACTGACCTTCAGCACATAAAATGCAAGTAGATTTTTGACCACCTAATATACAATGGAAAGAGAACAAGATTTTATTTTTAAAGTGTATATACTTTACTGGATATTTCTGCTTTCTGGTGCATGTCACGTTTTTAAGGTAGCCTTAATGGTGAATAAAGAGCTATATTGGTCTTTTTATAGCTTTTAATCCCTTGTTATCTGTTCATTCTTGCAGAGAAAAGTCATTCATACTACTGTGAGGTACCGAAGTTCTATTGATTTTCAGCATGTCTCTTCCACTTCTAATGCACTCACCAGCAGTGGACATGGCGCCTGTAACAAATCTGGCTCCATTCCAGGAATCCCTGTTTAAACAATTGTTTTCAAATCCCAGCAGCAGCTACAGCACTGCAGTATGTGAAACTGTGAAAAATGTTTTTAAGAATTCAGTTATGCATTTCACTGATGTTCTGTGTATTTTAATGAAAATATGTTGTAAAGAAATATTTTCTTTCAAGAAAAACATCTTCCAAAGTAATTTGTGAAGGAATATATGACATTGTAATAAATGAAAGACTATTACGGAATAATAATATCATTTACAATACAAACTTACATTGCTTTTAAAATGAAGCCTGTAAAATTTTAAAGTAGTTAAAGAAAATATGCAGGCCATATTTACTGCTTTCCTTCTTGAGATTTTTAAGTAAACCAGCTGGAGTAGAGGTTTAGTACTTCCTTTCTTAATGATACCAGCACTGGAAACAAACAACAATTCCTGATTGAGAAACAGGCTCTAGAAGTCAAAAAGTTTCTCTGTCTTATAAGCTTCTTCTAGGGGAATGATAGTTCCTGTGTCATGGGGAAAGGACTAGCCCAAATGCCCTTTTTTAAAATGCAAAAAATCCTTTACATCGAACAGCATTTTGTGTAGTACCTGGTTTGGAATATAAAACTTAACATACCAGCCAGAAAGGATTGTACCTTTTTATGGAGGCAAAGGCAAAATCTACTCATTTTGAAAGTAGTGGGACTTCTGTATGTTGAAGGAAGGTATCTTAAGACCTTGAGTGATAAAAACTTTTAAGTGCAGTGCTTACAAACAAGATAAAAAACATACTGTATGAAAAAGCCGCCCAGCCTAGAGTATCATCAATTTTACATGTCCTGTTATGCCACAGGAGCAATTCAGAAAAGTGGCATTTTAGTTGACTGGGTCAGCAGTCCTTCAGATGCAGGGAGAAAACAGAGCTCCAGTCATTCCTGGAATATATGCCTTGGTTATGTAAAAAGAATGATTAATGAACAATAGCCATCATTATAGGCATATGCCATAAATTAGAGCATCGTCTAGGAAACTCAGAGAAAGCTTATTGTAACTGTAGGCTGAGAGAAATCAGTTAAAAAATAAGATTTATCATGCTGGCTAATCAATGAGCTGTTTCTGAGGGTGTTGACTGCTATATATTCCTTTTTAGAGGGACTCAGGTCTGAATAAAAACAAGAACATTGAATTGTTTAAATGAATCACATGTTAAGTAGAATGTCTTAATATATTCATGCTATACAGAGTAGTCTTCTGTGTTCTATGGTATGCCAGTAAGTTTGAAAATTTGAAGAAGAATCTTGTGTATGTTAGAATAACTTTCTCATTATTCTGTTCTACTCATCAGCAATACGTTTTCCTCTATAAGCACAGCAGCTATTGAACTATCTACAGAGTGCTTTGAGGGGAAAAAAAACATCTCACCTAGTTACAATAACATTTGCCTTAGCAAAAAGCATGGGATAAACTATATCCCTAGAGTGTAAGAAGAATGTTAATGTTAGACAATGAAGCTTTCAGAAGCGGTGAAATGCCAGTTAAGGTTGAATGAATAGTGTTGACTCTGTCCCTTGTGCACATATATATTCTGATGTTCCTTAATTATATGATTGCTTAGAGTTTATCACTTAATATTGTATAATGTCACATATTTGTCTTCTGTGGCTTTAGATCTGTCTCTATTACTACATAGGGCTGATAATAGCAGAACTGTTAAAAATGGATAGGAACTGATTTTCTATTGGCCTTCCCATTATGTATACAATTTAAAATGAGTATGATCTTATGTGTGTTTAGATCAGGATCATAGTTTTATACTCATTGTTGATTTGTGTAAATATCTACTAGAAAAGTAACTGAGGCGTGAGGAATCTCAGCGATTAGTATGTCCCAAAGCACCTCTTTTCCCGCTCAATTGGCAATGTTTTATTTTCCTAGTGTCGTGGTTTAACCCCAAACAGGAACTAAGCACCACACAGCTGCTTGCTTACTCCCTCCCAGCAGGATAGGGGGAAGAGAATTGTAAAAGTGAAAGTGAGAAAACTCACTGGTAGAGATAAGAAGAGTTTAATAATTTAATACTAATTATTATTATGGTAATGGTAATGAAAATGGTAATGAAAGGGAAAATAACTAAGAGAGAAAACTAAAACACAAGTGATAGAAATTAAAACAGTTGCTCACCACCAACTGACCAATGTACAGCCAATCCCCCTGAGCAGTGTCCCCCCTGCCAACCTTCCCCATAGTTTTATTGCTGAGCTTGACATCATATGGTATGGAGTGTCCCTCTGGTCAGCTGGGGTCAACTTTCCCAACTGTGTCCCCTCCCTTCTCTCGTGTACTCCCAGCCTACTCACTAGTGGGGCACTGTGAGGAGCAGAAAAGGCCTTGACTCTGTGCAAGCCACTGCTCAGCAGTAATGAAAACATCCCTGTGTTATCAGCACTGTTTCCAGCACAAATCCAAAACGCAGCCCCTTACCAGCTACTGTGAAGAAAATGGACTCTACCTTAGCCAAACCCAGCACACCTAGTTTATATTATTTAGGAATGTACATTTCAGTAATAACAGGAAGTGTGGTTCTATTTTAGTACTTCTGTGCTGTAAAATACAGTTTGTTCTGCATCATGAACAGCTCACCATTTAGGAACATCAGTACCAATAAACTTTACTCAAGTAGGTGAAAATTATGGAAATGTGTGAGTTAGTGGAAACTAGATAATTTAGAGGTATTTGTGCAGAGAGTTCGAAGTCCAGTTGCCTTAGCATTTCAATTCAGATCGGGAATGCTCTTCTGAAGTAAATATCCAGGTGATCCCTACTTTGTTGCATTTTAGTCCATTTCTGCAGATCAACCTCAAAGCATCCAGACTGGGTTCATTTTGGATGAAGTGACCATTTATGAGTCACGGAATCCATGGGATTAGTCTACAAGAAGTAACACCCATAAAGCATGTGTAGTTTGGATGTTAGAGCCTCAACGAGTCACTCAACCAGTCTGCTGCCACTGAGCTGCAGTATTTGCTAATATATAGAGCTTCCCTTTAACCATTCGTAAAAGCATGCAGTATTAGTTGATAATTTTTAGGAAATACTACAGTGCTAGCAGTAGCCTCAGAACCTTAGCTTTCCTCTTGGTTTTCCTTCATGTATGACATTCCCTTATTGTTGAAGTATCTCCAGCCAAAAAAGCTGTTAATTCCACACACAGAGTATTCGCTTTCTGAATTCAGGCATCTGCCAATTCTTCCTTGACTACCAGTGAATTAGTACCATCTTTTATGTGTTCCTTAAGAACAAAAAACAGATTCATTTTACCTGGTGTCTTTGGTCTTTTGTTGTAGGAAGATGCCTGTAGACTGCAGTAGAGGAGAGACAACTCTACTTAATTTTATTTTAAATGTCTCTCCTCCATTTAATTAAAGCACCAAAACCTAGAGGCCTTTGTGGAATACCTCTGAATTCACCTCATGAATAACATCACAGCTTCAAGTCAAGTCTGTCTTGACACAGCCAGCCAGTCTTCCTGATGATTTGCTCCAAGCTTCAACCAACATTGCAAACTTCAAAACTTCTTGAAATGTTTTGGTTGTGGTTTGGGTTTTGTTTGTTTGTTTGTTTGTTTGGGGTTTTTTTTGGGGGGGGTTGTTTGGTTTGGTTTTGGGGTTTTTTTTTTTTTGTTTTTTTTTCTGGGGCAAACATGATTTGTATTTCCCACATTCCCAGTTAAAACAAAAGAGTTCCTTGGCTCTGTCAGCCTGACCTTGGTACCGGGGAAGATTATGGAACAGTTCATCTTGGGGGTGATCATATGTCAAGTGCAGGACAATAGGGGGATCAGGCCCAGCCAATGTGGGTTCATGAAGGGCAAGTCCTGTTTAACCAACCTGATCTACGATCAGGTGACCCTCCTAGTGGATGAGGGAAGAGCAGTGGATGTTGTCTACCTGGACTTCAGGAAGGCATTTGACACCGTTTCCCACAGCATTTTGCTTGAGAAGCTGGCGGCTCACGGCTTGGACAGGTGGACTCTTCTCTGTGGAGTCACCATCCCTGGAGGTGTTTAAAAAACGAGTGGATGTAGCACTTGAGGCTATGGTCTAATGGATAGAGAGGTGTTAGGATGGACTCGATGATCCTAGAGGTCCTTTCCAGCCATAATGATTCTATTATTCTAAATATTCCCTCTTAGAAGTTCACTATTTTGATTTAAAAAGCTGGTAGTGAATCTGGGGTTTGAGTTAAACAGATATGCCAACACTATTGCAATTTGTTTGAGATATTTCTGCAAAAATATTAACAGGGTCACTAAATTATATTTATTATGTTCTTTACTTGCAAGCAAAAGCTTTTTTTCCCCATTAGTATTCTAGTTTGAAAGGCTTTAGGCTGGTCTGCCTGTACTATACAGATATAGATGTATATAGGCCTTTCATGTCTTATAAGGTGAGTTCAGCTGGGGGTAATTGGTTTCCCCTCCTGGCCAGAGAGGCAAACTTAACTAGCGGTCATTGCCCTCCCAGAAGAGGACCCGGCCATGGTTGCCACCCGCTCAAGAGCCTTTGCCAGGGGGACTGTGGGGACCCAGCCGGAGCTGCCATACCAACCTGCGGCCGTGCAGATCTTGGCCGCAGGGAGCACCTGAGCCTGGCACTCATACCAAGGGCGCAGAGACACCCCTGTGTGCAGGGTGACCGGGTGAGGGATCTGCTCAGTCTGGGGACAGAAGAAGAGGGTCCCCTCCCCTCTTGCCACCAGGCAGAAGCCGGGGAAACCTAAGCGTGTGGGGGGAATGGAAACAAGACCCTGCAGGGGAAGGGGAGTCAGGTGAGTCCTCTCCTGTCCTCCTGCACCTTCCCAGTTGCCTTTACACAGCAGGTTTGGGGCTCTAGAACTTTTGGGCCAGGCAAATGAGGATGTAGATGAAGGTCCATCCAGGGTGTGCCTGGCGTGAGTCAGCCAGTCCCACACATTAGACCTGCTTTTGCTAAGAAAAAAAGGAGGATCATCATTGCAGATGTTTGCATTCTGAGGGGAACAGAGGCCCCATGTGCTGACTGGATCCATCCCACAGGGCAGTGCTGCGTCCCTGGGACCTGGGTTAGAGACATCAGGAAACTCTCTGGTCCGATTATTACCTGCTACTGGTTATGCAGGTTGGCAGCGATGAAGCTGTGAAGTCTAAAAGGGATTAAAAAGGACTTTAGGACACTGGGGCGATTGGTTGAAGGATGGGGAGCACAGATAGTGTTTTCCTCAACCCCTTCAGTGTCAGAAAGAACACTGAAAGGAATAGGAAAACACACCTCAGTAACATGGGGCTCAGAGGCTGGTTCTGCTAGCAGAATTTCTGTTTGTTTGTTTCATTGGGCTTTGTTTTCATTTTTTGACCATGGCCTGCTTTACAAACCCCCAGGCCTGCTGACAACTGATGCAGAACACCTGTTTCAAAGGGGAAAAAGGATCCTGGGGCAGCAGCTATCAGGGCTCGTTAAAAGGTCTTTAAACTAAACTCAAGGCAGATGGGGATAAAATTGGGCTTGCTAGACAGGAGCCTGGGTGTGGCATGTCAGTAACTGGGGGGAAGTGTTGGAGTGAGGTCTTAACAGTCAGCTGTCTCAATGCAGGTGGGGGGTGATGATCCATGGAGCAGCAAAGACACAAGAGTTGATTGGCTGGTAACTATTGAAGTATTTGAGAAACAGCTGGTGGGAATTGGGGCTTCTCTCTCTCCAAGAAGGTGGTAGAACCATTAGCCCAGCTGAAGTGCATATAAACCAATGCATGCAGCATGGGTAAGAAGCAGGAGGAACTGGAGGCCATAATGTAGTGAGAATATTATGATATAGCTGCTATCAAAGAAGTGTGTTGGGCTGACTCACATGATTGGAGTGCTGCAACTGATGGCTACCAACTTTTCAGAAGGGACAGGCATGGAAGGTGAGGCAGTGGGGTGGTCCTCTGTGTCAGGGAGTGATATAAATGTCTGCAACTTTGTGATGGAGGTGATAGGGTTGAGTCTTTATGGGTAAGAATTAAGGGGAAGGCCAACAAGGTAGAGATGGTGGGACTTTGTTACAAACTGCTGAATCAGGATGATGAGACTGATGAAATCCTCTGTAAGCAGTTGGGAGAGGTTTTGTGATTGCTGTCTCTTGTTCTTGTGTGGGGCATAAAAAAAAAGAGAGATGAGAGAGACAAGATGAGAATGTAAGAGGGGAAGAAAAAGGACAGAAGGAAAACCTAGAAGGAAACTGGAATTCAAGGTGAAAGATACTGAAAAGTATGGAAAGGTTAAAGACTAAAAAGAAGAAAGAGAAAGCAGTTTTAGACAGGGTCTCTTTATACATTTCATGCCTTTGAGCAGTGAATTGGATTTCTTAAGCACTGAATTGGATTTTTGTGAACTGAAGTTACAAAGATTTAAATAGTCTAGCCTACTGAGCTAATTAATGCTAGTGTGAGTGCAAATTCTTGTGCAGGATTCTTCATGTATTAATGCATCCATTAATAGGGTTTATTTGTTGCATGAAACACGCATGGAAAAGTCATCTTTTCTTCCTATGTTATCATCCTTCTTTGGCTGTCCTTTTAAAGCAACAGAGAGAATCTTGAAGAATGCCTACATATAACCCTCTGGGTGCATCTCTTTTCTGTGTTCTGACACCTTATACCCCAAAATCTGAGTGCAGACTGACTCTGGCATAAGCATGATTTGTGCTTATTAGTATAGGATGAGTAAACAATCTCACTTGCACACTAGCAATGTTCTGTATATGTCCCAGAAGGCTTCACAGTAGCATTTCAAAATGGATATAGGTAAAATAATTTAAAGTCAACTGCTGAAGTTCTGTTTCCTTTAATTGTTTATGTGTGTAGAAGAGAATCCATGAGATCAAATGTAGTTTTTCTTCAGCATAGCTCTATAAAGATACAAGAAGCTGTCCCTTCACTGTTTTAATTTCCCTTTATTGCAGTCTTCTAGAAATAGAAAATTTTTACTAGCTTCCTGTTTTAAAAATGTAAATGTGTCCATTACTTCTGCATGTTAGTTTACTACTGTCAAGTTTTTTGGGTTTTGTTTTTTTTTTTAAAAAAGGTAAAAAAGAAGGCAAATTTATTGTTAGCATTTCTTATATGGTATAAAGTTTGCTTACAGTATATTGGGTCTGCAGCACTAGAAGAAGGAGGTGGCGTTAGATCTAGTATTTTGTGGTGTGCAGTGAAATCTCAACAGAGAAAGGCAGGTGAAATTACAGGCACAACCTCTTTGACGGTATTCATATCTGAGGTGCTTTTAATGGCTTTGTACTGTTTGCACACTGATACTGACCTTAACAGAGATGCACAGATAAAGCTGGAAAATGTAGCTATTAATCCATACCTCACTAGGTTGCCTAATTCTTTATTGTGCCATGATTTTAGCCCACTAGTTTTCTCTTTTAATTAACAACTGTGACAATGGAATAAATTCTGTATGAAACAACTAAGCATACTTCTAAACTCCAGACTGTATTGATTTCAGTCCAGTAGATCACAGCCACAGGAACAATGTGCCTGAAGTGTAACAAAGTGAACCTAGAACTCTGTCATCTCATTTTGTCCCCTGCTGTGACACCTTCCTGCTTCTGGGGATGCAGAGTGAGCAGTTTTAGTCCCACTGTAATCCTGTATTTTGCTCTGTGGATCAGCGGACTGGGGTATTACAGACGTGCAGCAGCAGCCTTCCCCAGAGGTTGAAGGCATCACTTTTCTGCAGGCAAAGTGCATGATCTTGCTGGAGTACCTACCATCTGCCTGCCTAGAGCTCCTGGGAACCGGAGCATTTTATTTCTTTGTTGAAACATATTATGTAAGCACACGTTTTGCACAATGTAATTTTGCACAACACACGGTGTCTTTTTCGGTCACTTACATTTTCCAGCAGTGCTAATTAAATCAACACAAGGGAACTCAGCTAATCAGCTGAGACTGTCCCAGAATATAACAGCTTCTTCATGCACTGAGCAGCTGGCTCAGTGCTCCAAAACTGAGTGCTGTCTTTCATGCTGAAGTACCATACTACACAAAAGGTACCTTTGGTTGCCGAAATCCATTGGTTTACTGTCTGGGCTTAGCAACATTCAGTAATTTGAAAGTGCTTATCAAGTGTCATTACAAAGACTTTTATTGTTTTTATCTAAAAAAAAAAAAAAAATTCAAATCTATTACCTTGTCTTTATGTGCTGGGCATCTGTTAGTGTTAACTGATACAGAGACATGAGGTCATGTAATCTGTGTCCTTTCCTACAAGTGAAGAGCAGTATTGTCACTGCATAAAAAAACACTGTCAGCAGTAAGTACATGGAAATAATTTGCTTGGTCATTTACAAATCTCTCTGTTGTATTTGGTGTTTAGTTTATCCTGCTAGCTTCTCTCTGAAACATACATGTGGAAAAAAAAAAGAGGGGCCATAGGAATTGTCTCCTTAGGGAGAGCAGTTCAGGGGCAGAATTAGAGGGGGGGCCTGCCCTGCCACCTTGATGCAGTCAGAACACTAATGCAGGCTCTGATGGGCACTTCAGTTCTTCCTTTGCCTTGGCAAAATGTTTACCAGGGGCAGACTACTAAGCATAACTGCCCAGAGATTGATCCAGTGCAATGTTTCATCTGATCTGTAGTCTTGATACCTGTAGCTGAGTGATTATATGACAAATATTGATGGGCTTAATTAAGGCATAAGGAGGGCAAAATGTCAGATTTGTTCTAAGCCTTTCTGTAGCAAATCAAATGCATGGTGCTGCACAGGGATATTGCTGCCTCAACAACTTCATTTGCATTTTTCATATTGAAGTACGCCTCAGTCTTTTACCAAAATTTACACTGCTTTGATTGTACTTCTACTGTATGTCTTCAGAGCTTGCCTAGTGTGATGGATGGCGCCAGAAAGTACTTTGAATTGGTTTTGTGTTAAGGTAACAGACAATGTCATGCTGCTGTGCTACAATAGTGAATAAGTTTGTAAAGATAAAAGATGCTTCACTGACAAATTAGTACTTTTTTCAACTTTACGTCAAATCCAAGCAAACCCCTTGGCTTATTTGTAACTTCACTTTTCTTTCCCCAACTAAAATTTATTCTTTTTTCCCAGACTTTTAATTCTTAGTGTTAATTATTCTTGTAAGAATAATAATCGATTTATAAGACTGCACACAGAATGGTGAGCATATTAGCTGTAATGCATTTTACTCTTGCGTTGATTTAATATGGATGCCATGACACTCGATTCAGCAAAATACCTTCTTGGGTGAAGGAAAGGCATTTGATAACATATATGCAATTCAATATCAGAAATTAACAGTAATTTTGTGCACTCTGCTTTCAGAGTTCAGTTTCTCTCTTGCAAGTTGAGTTTGCACATCCTGGCTGTGGCCCCTCCCAATTGCTTGGGTCAGCAGCTGCTCTTGAGAATGAACCCAAACCAAACCCAGCACAACTTAATTTGTTTTAAAAGTATTGTTTGTAGTACGAACATTAGCAATTCATGTGAGTAATAGTAATCATCGATTATTCTTATATGAATGCTTTCTTAAGGATATTTTGTTGAGGTTTATTACAATAAAATATCAATGGACTTGTGGGAAAAAAAGTTTGGTGCTCTTCTGAGAGGACCATCGGGGTAAGAAAATTTGAGGGAAGAGGCGATGTGTCAGTTTCTATTTTTTTTAAAGTTTCGTATCTTTTCAGTTACTTTCTGGAGCTCACAGTGAGAATTGTGGACTGGCAGGAGTGTTTGGAGCCCTGGCTGACACAGGTGCTCACAGCTGAGTAGTGCTAGCCTCTCACTGTGGCTCAAGCTTGCACTGCTGACATTTGTACCTACACCAGCTTAGACCTGTGTAGGTCTGGAGAACAGGACTGAATGAGGGGATCTATAGGTCACCTCAGGTTAGGTCATGCATGCCAGAATGAGAAAATCATAGAGATTCCTACAGGTAAGTGGGTATGGTGTCACTGAACTGATAGGGAAAACTGAGAAGGTTTGTATATGATATTTTCAGGTATTCTGAATTCTTACTGGATCATTTGAAAAAAACATTCAGAAAGGAGCAATTAAACCATATATGCAGCTTGTTACTTAAAATGGCTATGATTTTCTTGATGTATTCTGGACACACAAAAATTATTCTTGCAACCACTTTCATGAGCAAAAGAATTTATTTTTTTATCTCACCAGTAGAGAAAAGAACTGATAAATCAGATATTCCTGTGGCCTGAATTCTTTAAACCAGGTATTATGTAGGCTACTGATTGAAAAATCAGTAAATGATGTCAGAGAAGTTTGTCTAGTATGCACCAAATTGCATGTCTTGTATTGAAGAGGTGCAGAAGAAACCTGAGCTATTGTCAGATGTCCATGGAGTCATACCATAGTATTCAAATAAAGCTCCAGGTAGCACCAGAGTAAACATTTGGGGTGAGAGTCTTCAGTAGAATAATCCTACCGAAGCTGGTGACAGCCTGTTCAGCCAAAGCTTTTGAGTTTGCCAAATATATATCTTGTATTTACGGTCATAAGTGGGAGCTTGTTGAAAACAAGGGTGTTCACAGATGGATGCAAATAGGGCAGTGGAAGGGATGAGGCTGTTTAAGCAGGAAGTTCATGAGCCTGTTTCCTTTCACAGGCTACAGTTCCTAAGATAGTTACTTTATTTTCCTCAGACACAGGTCATTTACAGATGCAGATCTGGATGTAATTGCTTGCTTATAGATATTTCTAACCAGGAGTATTTATAGAACCCAGGGAAACCAAAAGCTTTTAAATTTTAATCCCAGCAAATAAAATATCCAAGGCAAATTATTCTTGGCTGAGGTACAATTGATTATACCGTTAAAACCAAATAATTTACTGCACCAGGTTTGGGGAAGTCAATTTGCTGAAATGTTATGATACAAGATGACAAAATATAATGGGTGAATACTCAGTGCTTATTGAGAATTTATAACCATAAAAATTGTGTTAAGGTTAAGAAATAAATTATTTAGAGCTAACATTGTGGGAGCAACAAGAGGGATGCTCATGTTTACAAGTAGTCCTTCATTGAAAAATAAAATACAAGAGTAGACTTCAGCTGCAGCAACTGTGGGTTACCAAATAGGAAATTACAAAAAAAAAAAAAAAACATTTACAACATTTAGGGCTAGAGAAGAGAATAATCCTTTATCTCTGCCATTTTCTTGGAAATAGCAATTATCTTCTTCAGTTCTGAATCTTTTAATGAACTACAAACTATTCAATACTCTTTTGTAAGGGTGTCCTTTATTGTATTTCTTCTCTGATTGGACTTTGCTACTAGATTTTATAGATAGAAGGAAACTTGACAGAAATACATTAAAACACTGTAAAAAGATATACTTTGCTCATTAATTTAATAAGTATAACATGCAAACAGAGCATTTTTTAGTTCATCCAAGTGTATCTAATTTTATAATCTCTGGAATCAAATTCAGTCATGGTTATGAGTTTGCCATCATAATTGCTAGCTGTACCTAAACCAGACATACATTATGCAAGAAATCATTACTGGAAGTATTTAATTCACATCCTATAGTTCCCAGCTAGCAAAGCAATGAGATTCATTGGAGTGAAATGAAACTGAAACAGAGAATAGGCCTCAAGCCAGGAAAAAGTGGCGGGGGGAGAGGGGAAAGTCCTGCATGGCTGCAAGCCAGTGTGTGCTCCATTGCACAGTTGTCAGCCTCTCCCCGTGGCAGTGGCCAAACAACATTTTAAATTATGGTGTCTGGGTTGGGTTCCTATAGCTTGTGCTGTATAGTACCTCTGAGATGCGACAGCTCTTCCGTTTTGCTGTCATGCACAGGTGAGCAGAATGTGGTCTTCAGGAGCTCCCTGTCTCTGAGCTTCTCCCAGTGAGCTGCTGTGCAGCTGCAGTGGGTTGGTGCCACAGTGGGACAGGCACAGGTGGCCTCCAAAGTTGTTCTTCTGACATCCTCCACTGTGGGCTGGCTGGGACTAATAGAAAATTAGGGGGTAGGTCCGTATGTGGAATTTTCCAACATTCCAATGGTTTTTGTTGTACCAAGAAAAGAGAAAATAAAGTTGAATCTTATAGAAACCAAGTCAGTCACTTGTCTGACTGGGTTGGCTGGGACCGCTAAATTGTGGAGTATTGTTACTGCTTGTAAAAACAATTTCTCTCTTATTGCTTCTTTTTCTATGAACTTATTGACAATGTCAGTAATTTAATTTTGTTCCCCTCCAAAGTGAACCAAATAAGAATATTTTATCTCTTATTGTAATAATTTCTGTCATTTATTTCAGTCTTTTGGAGGACATAGTTCTATTATTATTACTGATGATATTCTTGATTTATATAGTCTGTAACAAGATCTAAATCACTGCTGCTAAATCAAGGCTTGTTTACATACTAAACATACATGCTAATCACTAAAGTTTCTTGCAGAAAGTCTTCTGGCCTCTTATTAGCACACTCAAGACTTTATTCTGCTTGTGCTGTAAAAGGATCAGGCTGCTCAAAACACTCAGCTATTATAAATACTCCATGTATTATAAATACCTTGAAAGCACATCTGGAGTCAAATGTGCTTTTGACAAGCATGAGGTAGAACAACAAAGCTTTGTAGGAGAGAAAAACAGAAGAATGACAGTTGGAAGGATGAATTAGAAATATAGCACTTGCTTTTCAGGACTCTTGAACCGTTTTACTTTTTACACTTTATAGAATGTAAAATTCATTGTTAACACCAGATGAAAAAGACCCCTCAAAATAGTAGCTGGTGTCCAAAGAAATGAAAAATGTCAGTTAGGTCAGAAACAGAATGACTTTTGAAGAAAATTTGTCAGTTTTACATATGCTGTCTGTAGTTCATCCGAGTGCTCTGTAAAGGAAGTTTTGCTAATGTTACAATATATACTGGGATATTAAGAAAAAAAATCATGTTTCTGTTGTGCTTGGAAGCTGTTAATTTTTTTTATCCCTGCACCATGTACAAGTTTTATTTCTGTTACAAACTTTTGCTTTTGAATCTGTATGTAACAAATACAAGGCTGTAGGTATCTCCTCTTGTAAAAATGCATTTTATGCTCCAGTTTGGAATATGCAATTTGCTGAAAATATCAAGTGACTCTTATGAAGTGCTTAGGGGGTTTTAGTGCATTCATTAACACATGATGAAGTAAATGTCTGTGTTTGAGGCAAAAGGCTGTAAATAAAAAATGCACTTTGAGGGTCAGAAATCTGTGTAGGTTCCTAAACTTACTTATGTCATAAGTTGAATGATTCAGGTTTATGTCAGTGGGCAGGCTACAGCTGTTGTTCTGGAGCTGGCATTTTCTCAGGCTGCCAGAAAGCATCTGCATCACTGGGCATGTTCTGTATATTAGAGCAAGAAGAACAAGAGCTGCAGGACTGTTACTCTCTGCAGCCGATCACAAAGGACAGCTGATTCCTATCAGGAGCAGAGCATGTCTCTACAGCCTCTCCTAGCTCTCACCTCCTCTGAAATCTCATAAGAAGTTAGCAGGAGGAAAGATGGTCTTGGTTTGTAGAGCCCAGTGCTAGAAACAGGGTTAGTGGTACCAAAGTGGTAGACTAGGCTGGGATCCTGGAAGAACGGAGATCTGTATGGAAGTTCTCAGCCTCTGGGAACTGAGCATGCAGGTATTTCTTTGTGTCTATTATGAATTGGGGCTTTTTTTTTTTTTCTTCTTTTGATTATGAAAGTCTACTGTGTGGTTTTCTTTTTGCCTTTAGGTAAAGATGAGAGAAATTATTTAAGTTCTTTATAAAACTGCAACAAAAAGTTACTAAGCTATTGACAAAGAGCAGTAATAATAAGATTATGGACATGTAATTGGCAGATAAATAGCAATAGCTGTAGAGAGAAACATATTTTAACTTATAGCTATTTGTGCTCTGCAGTGACTTTCACATAATTAGAGTTGTTATTTGTTCCTTTTTACATAAAAATCTTTATATAGTCCAAGTCAATAAGACTTTTGACAGAGGATTCAATAGCAAATGCTACTTGAAAAAATGTTTTAAGGTTGAATGTATGAAGCAACAATTTAGGGATCTATCTGCTTGCAGGTTTTTTTTATCTAGGGAATATGTGCCAGAGCTCAGTGTAGTAGTGATTTTCTCTGCTTTTTTTTTTACGTCAAAATTTCAGGGAAGGAAGAAATGCAGTTATTTATAGACATTTTTCCCTAATTATAAATGTGATCCATAGTTCAGGTTAAGAGAAATGGAGAGGAACTAAATTGGGAAATGTTTATTAATTAAGTTGGACTAGATTTATAGGAATGCCTTTAACAAAGGCATGTGAGACCACAGTTAGTGGTTGAACAATACTTTTTGTCCTAAAGTTATAATAAAACTGGCGAATGCAGGATTTTAACTTTTTTTTTCTTTGCTTGCATTTTTTTTTCTCCCCACATTTGCAGTGTTATGCCGAGATGTATTACTAATGATTCTTTTCAGTGGTGGAAATAAAATGTGTACTCTTGCTTGCTGTAGTATCTTTTTCAGATGTAATTGCTATTAAAAAGATTATATCATATATATTTGATCATTAAGTACAGCTGCATTTTATTCTGGTTACTCTTGGACTGAAAATGGAACATTATGGAGACACTTTGAAACAAGATATTTTTTTTGATTTAGTGAGCAGGTGGGTAATCTGTATGAGGTCATGGGGAACAAATACCTAATAACATCTTATTTAGCTATATGTGTAGGTGGTTATGTAATAATATATTACAGTTTTCGGAGGAAAAAAATAACACTTCTGTCTGTAATCCTGTATATTTTTTAACTGTACAAGTTTAGCCAGTTAGTTGTCATTAACTTTTTTAACCTTTACAATATCAATACTATATAATATTATACCAACTTCATGCCTTACCAGAAGGCTCTTTGTGCTTCTGTCATCAGTTGTGACAGAAACATGAAGGAATATGGGCCACTGAGAATTTAGAAGTGATTCATTGCTTCCGTCAAAGCAATATATTTTTAAATCATGCTTTCATTTGTCTTTTCCTTGACAGGAGGTATTGTTGATAAGGACCTTCGTCACTACCTCAATTTACGGTTCCAGAAAGGTTCAGTAGACCATGAGCTCCAGCAGATTATAAGAGACAATCTCTACCTCCGCACAGTGCCATGTAAGTAAAGTGGAGATGAACAATTTTGTTTTCTTAGTGGCAATAGACTGTCTGAATTAATGCTGCTCAGGCCTTTTGCAAGGTGTGAAGAGGTGGTCTGTGGGTCTTTATAGATTTGTGGCTTGGTTTGTGTCTTCCACATTATTGCTGAGAAACTGAACTGTGTAATGCTAAATTAATTTCTGAAAATAGGTGGTGTTTTCCAAGTTGTAGTTCTCAAAAACTGTGGCTCTAGAATAATAACCTTTCCCTTCTGCAGATTCAAAGAAAAAAACAGTTTTCTGAGCTGGTGTAATTGATGTCCATCAGAGAGGGTTCGCTCTGACTCATATTTCACAGTATTATACATTATATAATAATACTACGTGGTTTAGAAAGCAATATGCCAACGGAGGGAACATGTAAACCTAGGAAATTGTGGTGTTTAGGTGCAGCAAGCATGGCAGTGAAAGTTCGTGTTGTCTTGCATATATGTTCTTTTGTTGTTGCGTCAGTCAGTGGTGCCTGTATCAGAAATATTCTGGAACGTCCACAGTAATTTCTGTAGATGTCAATATTATTCACCTATTTCTGCAGTAGACATGAAATTAGGCAGAGTAACGTAAACTGTGTCCAACTGTCAGGGCCATGCCTTGGCTGAAAGACAATACGTCATTTAAAATGAACTGAAGTTCCATTATTCCTTCCTCATAAAATAATTCCATAGCAGACAAAAAAAAATGGGCCTTCTGCTTTTGGCCAAAAAAGGGTGCACCTTTGAACTTACAGGCTTGACACTGAAATGATAGGCAAAAGAAGGTAGACCAAGCAAGTGACTGCTATTCGGTAATGAGATGGCAATGAGTGGATGCTCTTTGAAAGTTATGTTGTTGTGAATGCTACTGTACATTTTTTTTCTTTCACTATATTAATGAAAAGGAGGCTCAGGCATTTCCCTTTACTTTTGGAAGCTGAAGATAAATAGTCTTTATTTAGGAGATTCCTTCATCCCTGATTAGAAAGTAAGGTAGAGAAAAAGAGTAAAAAAATTATTACTTGTATACTGAAAATCAAACCCACTACATTTATGTGAGATTTATGATGAGTTAAATTTGCTTGAAGGTGCTGAGACACACAGCTGAAGTGCATATGCAAGTACAAATATGTTTTGAGATTAAATCCTACTTCTTAGGATGTCTGGGAGGGTCATTACTGTAGCAATATACTTACTGTAGCCCCAGCACATGCTTGTTAGTGATGGAGATCCAGATTAAAAGAAGGAAAACCCCACAATATTGCAACTACTGCACACCTGTAACAAATACTGTCTGTTATTAGTATGGGCGTGGTGAGTATGTTTTGCATTTGGTTTATTTTAATCAAGACACTAATAAAGTGTTTTCATTTATCAAATGAAATACAGTACACACAGAAGAAAATTTATCATACAAAAAGTAGCACTTCAGCCACGGAGACCACAATTTGGACCTCTAAACACTTAATATTACTTTTCCTTTCTGCTTTGACTTGGCCATCTTCTCTGTCATTTAATATGGTTAGATTCTTAGGTCATTATTGTATTTCATATTCAGCATCTTTGAGCGAGAACCAGATTTTCAGAAGTAGTATGGTTTTGTGGATGACAGTTGCAGAATTGCGAAGTAGGCAGACATGGTCTTGGATAGAGTGGAAGACTTTTCAGCAGTCCTTGTAGAAAAGCAAGTGGCGTATTTTCTTTGAAATTTTTTTGGCAATCCAATGAAAGTAGCCCTTCTAAAATGGGGGGTATTTTAAAACAAGGAAATGAACAAATGTGAACAGGGTGATGTGTGGTCAGCTAAAGAAGTTTCATAATCAGGAAAGTGAAAAGGACACCATTACATAGATTGCAATTCAGATTTCCCCTCAATCATAATTGCAGTGGATCTTTTTAAATGCAGTTTTATTCTATCTTCAGCATTCATGTTTAGGAGAAAAAAAATGTTCTCAACTGTTTTCTTTTTTTCATATAATGTAACTCATTTTTGAATCATGAACTTACTTTTCAAAAGTGCTAGTATTTAAAGTTTTCTGCTTTGGGCAGTCTTGTTTGCTTTTGTGTGTTTGTGTTTTTTGGTTTCTTTTGGTTTATTTTTTTTTAAGCTCTGTACGTAGGCTGTGTAATGGTTAGACATCCAAACACTGTACTTAACAATTGGTAGGGAGGTTTCTGTAGTATGCAGCAGTACTGACTGACTGTACCGTTGCCCACAGGTTCACTTACTGAGTACAGACTAACCATGTACTTATTAGAAATCTTGCAACATCTACCAACAGAGCAAGAGCAACACTCAATTTGGTCAAATACTTGGGTAGAAAAATAGAGAATGTCAACTGCAGGCAGTGTAGCCTTTATTTCCAACGACAAGGTTGTAACATAAAGGAGGGGGGGAAATCTGAAAATTAGATGGCAACCTTTTCCCTTTAAAAATGCACCTACAATCTTTCTTCAGGTATAGAGGTGTAATTGCCACTGAAACTAGGAGTACCTTTATAAGAGAGTCCTTGACCTTGAGTTTTTACTATTTTTTGCTTTTTGTTCAGACTGACAGCACTGGCTCTAACAGTGCAGTGGGCATTACCACTGGTTTCTCAGCCTTCCAGGTCAGACTAAGACATCTTTCACTTACATTAAATGAGTGAGTATTCCTTGTGAAGCCAGGAAGCAGAGAACTAAATTCATACCTGCTTTAAATCAGGATAATCCAACTAGAGTTTGAACAGGTAAGCCAGTATTTACTAGATAACAATTTGAATTGTACATTATACAAGTGTACATCCCTGTGTCCACCAAAGGGTGGATGGGCCAGAAACACATCCCATGAGGATAATGGATCAATTGTGCCCTTGCAAATTGTGGCTCCTATGCATGGGATGAATTGGTTGGGTTTGTGATCCTTACATTTCTCTATTTTTAATAATGCAGTGCCATTTTCTACCAAATTAGAAATGACCGTGCAACCCTAAAAGTCAAATGCTGCCTTCCATAAGTGGTTGCAATTCTCAGTGCCATATGAAATTGATTTTCACTGCATTGTCAACAGGAATTACACGCGTGTATCCCAGGGCAGAACGTGCAATTGCATTTGCAGCAGTAGAGATGCAGCCGTTAACTAGCTCTGTCCCCAGAGCTGTGTGACAGCAGTAATGAAACTGATACGCAAATAAGAAAAAGTTCTGTTAATTTGGAACTGAGCTAGAAAAGCAATAAAGCTTTCAACAGACAAGGTCAGGAGACTGAAACTTTCTTAAAGGTACAGTATTACAAATAATATTGAGGAAAATAGTGCTCTCTTGGAAAGGAAGATTGGGCAATGATCTTCTGTCAAGGCACAGCTCTTGATTTAATGCCAACAGGAGGACAAAAGTAATACAGATGAGAAATATTCTAAGCATCTTGGAGGAAAACAAAAAAAATTTAAAAATCCTGTTGGGGGGGGGTCTCATTAATACTCTCTGTTGTATGGGTTTCTAGCATAGTTTTCATACCCTAACCTTATTGCTGAAGTTAGTTAGGAGTGCTAACCATTGAGGTTGTCCTACAATACAGAAAAATAGCCATGGTAAGAAATGGTAGCTGTTAAAACACAGGTAAGCAGTATTTGACTCTCTGTCCAAGTCCAGATCCCCTAGGACTGTGAGTGCTGTAGGCACACAACATATTAATCATGCCGCACCTTAGGCTTGGTAGAGCTGTTAACGAACAGCAGTTGCCATGTGGGCAAGCAGCTTTCCAGCGCTCACTAATACGAGAAGAGAGAGCTCTAAATTTGTGTTATCACAAGAATAAAGCTTTGGGGAGAGTACATGACAGGAAAGCAGTTTTGGTAGTGACAGTCATGGTCAGACCTGTCTCCTTTGATATGTCCTTCCAAGCAATTGCAAATTCCATCTCTTTTAAGATCTGGCAGAATAGTGGGGGCTATGGTTGAAAATAAGTCTGTATGCTTCCTTCCCCAGACAGGGACTACAAAATGATAGTGAAAGACATTCTGATTGAAAAGCACTGTAAAAAGTCAAAAATTGACAAACTGATTCATAGAAGTAAAAAACCATGTAGTAATTTGAAGAGATTCTGTTGATATCCTCTGGGATACAACCTGAGATCAACAGTAGCTCAGGTGATTAACATAAGTGGAGCATGTGGCCCAGAAAAGCATCTTCCACTGGCCATGTGTCAGAAGTGCTAATGTCAAATATTTTATAAAAAAGAAGAAAAAGAAAAGTTGATGGGAGTGACAAAGTTTCCTTCCTAGTCTTTGAATTCAGGGAAAAAAAATAACGATGAAAGAACAGGATGTGTGGCTCAAGTTCATTGCACTGGATAATGCAATATTACTATTAACAGAGAAGTCCTAAGGGATGATTTATTTCAGACATTTGTCAGGAACATAGGAAAAAGGTTCAGTTTATGACTTCACCACATGCTATATCTGAGTGACCACAGGCAAGAAATGCAGTTGGTATGATCTATAGTCTGACCTATAGTTCCCCACATACAAAACTATGATAGTAACTCCTCCTTAGTTTGCCTATTGGCTCTGTGCTAGGTGTGTGTATAGGCAGCACGCTGAACTGCAAATATGAAACCTAGGAACACTTAATAATATCCTTCCTTTCTGCTGTGATTTCTTGTTGTTATCTATCTTCTGTGAATAATTAGATTATTTGGTCATTTTGAGTGACTTTAAAAGTCTCATTTTCAAATACTATTTTGTTCTAGGATAATCTAGTATATGCATAAATATATTCAACCTACGTGCTGCGGTATTTTCTCGGCTGGACTTGCTTTTGTTTGTTATATAGAGCAATGAAAAGTGCCATTAGCTTTTTGGTTTGGATTTCTTTTTCTTTTTTTTTTTTTTTTTGTGATACTGAAGTCAATAAAATGTGTTTCTACTTGAAGCAAAAATTGCTGCAGGGTGGTGAAGACACTCAGCCTCAAGGGAATCCACTCCACACTTTCAGCTCTGGAGAAATCTACATCTCCAAAACAATCAGGGTCTTTCCCTCTGGCAGAGGGATTACACTGAAAGACCACATTAATTTACAGTTTTCTTCATGGATGCCAATTAGAAGAAATAAGGCACCTCTGGGTGTGTATATAGCAAGTTACGTTTTCCTCTCTTGCCCCTCTTCCCTGGCCCTGGAGCTAATAGGTGTTATATTAGTCACTATAACAACTGTATAATAACTATATGTTTTTATCTGAAGTTTCTGACTTTAAAGGTGAGGAATGAGTGGCAGAAGTCAAATGGGCAGTAAATATCTATTGGGTGAAAGTATATCCCAAGCAGTAGTTCTGTTTGTGTAGTTCTGCTGCTCTGAATAAGGATGAGATCTATTTGACTAATCTATATTTAGACAAATATGAGGCCTTTCAAAATTCATTTCTAAAATTCTTTGTTCCCCTTCTAAAAAGGATATAGCCAGGAGCATTCAAAGGGGAATGTGTGTAACAGACTTGCCAGTGGCTTCATATATTTTTCTTATAAGTTTGTTCAGTGTCAAAAGTTTGTTTCAAGAGTTGAAATTCAGTGCACAGCTTTGTTCTTAAAATAAACAAACTAGAAAGTCCAGATATTGTCAGTTAAAAGATCTGCCAGCTTGACATTCTATGGAACTATTCTTAGGATAAAATAACCTGTGCTTAGCACACCATTCCTCCAAGAAATGTCTGCATCACTGGAAATAACAGTACCTAACTTTAATGACTACTTTATTCTTTCAGACAACTGTTAGTTATTGCTTAGACTTGACTTTGATCGCTCAGAACAGAGCGATGCAGAGCTCTAGGGAACTGTTCTCGATGTTGTGTTTGTAATGGAGAACACCTTCAAGATGCTTTTAAAGCAAGTGTATTCAGCCCATTTTGTATCTCAAGCAAAATTAAAGCAGATCAGCTAATTACATGAGATGAGGACCTCATTGTGCTATATGCGGCACTGCCACATGTACCAGATGATGAGGTCACTACATCAAATAACTGACAGCCTAAATAGAAGAGGCAAAGAACAGTTGACAAAAACCCATATCACAGACAGGTCTTGAGCTGATTTTCATGAGGTGGAGTGGTGGTTAAACTGTTGCCTGTGGAGCTGGCTTTCTTTTCCACTGCTACATTCAGTATTCCTAATTACCTCCTGGAAATGCACAGGGTGCACTGACCTGCTTCTCTAAAGACAGTGGGAACATCCAGTTAAAAGAGGTTGGCTCATGCATCTTTGTATGACTCTTCTGTGTGATTTTTGTTGGTTTTTTTGTCTAAGAGCAGGGTGGTGAAGGTTACAGTTGGCACTGTGCTGGCTCTCAGTCAGTGGGTACAAAGCATTGCTCAGGCTTAGTGTGTTCAGGCTGTAGGCACTGCATTGACATCAGTGGGAAGCAATCAATGAAAAGAAAAACAAGCAAAAAACCAATTTTGTTTATCAAAGTGAGTTAAAATTTTATCTTACGATCTAGGGTAAACAGATGCCCAAACTATGTCTACAAATAGCAGCACTGGTAGAAAATACTCTACTGTTTGTTAGTCATGAGACAGAAAACACATATCATTTCTGTCATGTGCACCTTTTCTCAAAAATTTCTCAGCTCTATGTATTGTGGACATCCACTCTCAGCTATTTAGTGACTAATAAATCTGTTTTAAACACATTAAAATAACAGGCATCTGAAGAAAATACTGTACAAGATCAAGGGGATATGGAATGTGTCTGATATGTGACTGTGAGATTAGATGCAATAAAATAAAGAGCAGTAGTTGTGTACCACTTACGATGTTACCACTTGAATGTCCCATAGAAGATCATGTGAAGACCTTAGGCTATTTTCATTGGCTGTACAATTGCAACAGCTTGAGTTTCTCCGAGATCTTGCACTGGAATCACATTTGTAAGAAAGAGTGCTAATTCTTCCCTCTACTCCCATCTCTTCAGTCCTTCATTTCTTCCTTTCTGCTCCCTTAAGCACCTTAAGCATCCTCCCATTTTCAAAATTAAATCATCCAAAATCAGTAAATATATATTTATATATACTACAGTGCCAATGTAAATGATTTGTATAACTGGCAGTCTGAAGCACTGCCAGCTAGGGACTTGATATTACACCACTAAAGTCAACAGAAATTTTTGCATTGAAAAAAAAAAAAAGTAGGAAAAAGTTCTGTAATTTCAAAACTGACTTTTTTTTCAGTAGTTTTCCTAGAAAAAGAATATCTCATATCTTCCCTGAGTGATTTTAATGAGCATGTGATTTAAAGACTAATGTCTTTAGTAAGCAGCTTCAGTTGCTGATCGTATCTGTCTGTAATTGTTTATATATGTTATAAAATGTGTAATGCCAGATGAGAAGTTTAGTTACAATATTAGTGCTGATTGCCTCCAAGAATCAATCATTTTTTCTTCAAACTTTGAGGAAGCTTTCTCACATAGCAAAATGAGTTCTCTAATTCACATGATACCAAAAGGATAAAGGATAGTGGCAGTTTTAAATGAATTTTGGTGATACTGCTAATCTTACTGATTACTTTGGAACTGTCAGGAAAGTAGAGGGGCAATAACATAAATCTGATAAAGTATCTCATCTCTGCAGAACAAGAACAACAAATCACAGAAGAGAACAAAATAAACTTAGTTTGCAAGTGCAAGTCATAGCTCTTGACTCGCCAAAAGCAGCTTGAAGTTTGGGTATTTCCGGATGACAGTAGGCTTTTCTAGCCTGAAGCTCTTAGATGTACCATTGACCTTTTTTCCTGATATAACAAGACTATGTTTGAAATTATGAGAATTACGAATATGATTAGCAAACCATGTAAGGATTCCTATGATTTCTAAAGCATTTTTCTACATGATCTTTCTGAACTGCCTTTTTTATATTTAAAGATTTTAAAATATACTGTCTAGATAAATGTAGCCTCTATATACAGTCAAATATGTCAAAAAATATTAATTTTTTTTTCTCGAGGGAAGCTGAGGAACTTTACGTAAAGGCAGAAGGGCATGCCAGATTGTGCAGGTTTTGAGATAGTGTGGGTAATGCAATTCAGCTGGGAGCATTAGAGCTGTTCAGATTAAGGTTGCCTCAAAAAGCTTCTTCATTTTGGAACTTTTCATGTCTTTGGATGACCTTTGGATTTGTTGTCTGTCAGTATCATTTAAAGACTTCCCCCTCTCCCCCCCCCCCCCCTTTTCTTTTTTCTTTTTTCCATTGTCTTTGTAAAAAATAAACTCTCAGAGACAGTGGATAATCTTTACTTGGTGATTTTCATCTGCAGAGCAACTTAACAATGAATACTGAGCACTTAGAGTTGCTCTTAGAAATTCAGAAGAATAGCAACAAAAGAAAAAGAATAGAAGGTGTGTAAAAGAATCAATATTCAGAAATGGATGACTGAATTAAGCTACTAAATCTGTATTTCCATCATTGAATAAAGAAGTCCAGTATCAATTTTGGCAGGATATGCTTCTTTTGTTTTTCTCTTCTGGGGCTTTTATCTACAATCATAACAGAAGAAAGTCAGTGGTAGTGAGGGTAGACTTCCTTGTGAATCAATTATCTGATGGATATTGAACAATTTATATAAATGTTTAAGCAGCTGACCAAGTTCAGGTTCACCAGGTAATCAGCTTGCTCACATCTATGTTTCTGAAGTCGACTCACAGTTCAGTAGCCTTCTCACACCAGGTGGAGCTCAGGTCCTTGCTGGTTTGTTTGGACACCATGCTCTGTGCTGCTGCTCCCTTCCTTTAAAAAGGTTACAACCACATTGCATTAATAAGATTGTACAACTGAGATTACTTTTAAAACTTTTGTCAAACTTTGAGGTTTTTGTCATACCTTCACCTTTAGAGAACAAGGTACCTTTTGTTTTTCCTCTTGTCTTATGAAAAAACAAAGGATGCCAAACCTTCTGTGTGTGGTAAGCCAAGGTCAGTGGACTTTTGCCACTAGAAGCACATGTTTTAGATTCAAAAGTAGCCTGGATAGAATAAATACTTTAGAGGGGAAAAGAAAAAAAAAAAAAAAAAACCAAAACAAAACCAAACAGAAAATGAAGATTAAAGAGGTGTGTTTTAACCTCTGGTTTCACTAGCAGGGGTGAGATTAATTTAGGATTTACTGGTGGAAGACTGTTATAAGGAAAACTTTTTCTGCGAGTCCCTTTTTATTTCCCTTTATCCTGATGGAACCAGTGTCCTGGTTTGTCCCATGACAATCTGTCAAACTTTATATTTCTCCTATATCTGCAGGTTTTGATTCTACCCAATGCATTTTTCTTTTTCCAATGTATTACTGTTATTAACACATCAAGCGCTTGACTAGCTATCGATGTAATATGGACTATTCAAATATTCTGTCAAATTTTTCAGTGATTTGGAATACGGAAATGTTCTTACTCTGGAGGTGGCAGAAATAATATATTTGTTTTAAAAAATTATTATAATGATACAGAGGTTCCAGATAGTATTTCAAATGAAAGCGGCGATCTGGATTTAAATGCAGAACAGTGTTGTAATTTCAGCTTTAAAATTCTTGACTTTGAATTTTAGAAGGTTGGCATGGACATACTGTTTTCTAGACCCTTTTATATATGCTCTCCAGATAAGAGAATAGATTTTTTAATTATGAAATTTAATACTAAAAATCACATTTACCATTATTTTATCAATGTATTTCCTTTGTATTTTTGTTGAAAATAATCAGTAATGCATTTGATATGTTGCTAAATATTTTCAATCTTCACAAAAAATGGTGCATCATTTTATATGTAATAAAGAATGGAATTCTCTCTAGGCTGCTGATGGTGCACTCTCCACTCATGTTCTAGTGGCCTTTAGTTAATGACAAAATGCACAACACCACTCATGTAATGTCATCTGTGTTTTTTGATTCCCAGTTCTGTTTTTGATTGATAAGCCGCCTTCTTCATCTTATATCAGTACTGATACGAGTTCTTCCACTCATATTGCTTCTGACTTGATGGGCTGCTTGACCTGTCATTTGGCACTTGTTAATCTTAGAGAAACACAGAAGTGGCTTTTTATTTTTGTTCTGAGCTTTAAATAGAAAACATTCTACCCCTTCATGCAAAACCAGAATTTTTTTTCTTTTTTTTTTCTTTTTTTCTGCAGAAGTTGTGGGTCACTTCCTGGAAGATATGATCATAGATCATAGTGTCAGGAAAATCATGCAATAAAGCTCTGTCCTGCTGTGTTTCACTCATTTCAAAGGAGACTTTATCTGATTGGCAAATGCACAGGGAGCTCTTTGCACAGGGAACTCTGTTCCTTCTTTAGGAGCTCCCAGTATCCAGAGAATGGCCTGTTGCTTAATGACTTTTAATTCATTGGAAGATGTAAACTTGATAGCATTCAAAATGGTGATTCAGCCAGATTTCCTTTCAGAAGCAGTTTTTACAGAAGATTTCCTGCTGGTAGTGACAGCATCAGTAAAAAAAAAATCTATTGTTCCTTTAGAGATGTTCTGCATTGCCCTCCACTAAAATTTTGAGTGATTTTGCGTAAGTTCTGTTTGCTTGTGGAAGGTTATCAGCACTACCTACATGTGGTGATTAGGCTCATGCTGCTGGCCTAGCAGCTTTCTCCCCGTCACTGTTTTGGATACCACATGCTGTGGTAGTTGGATACCACATGCATTTTCATTTCTGAATAGAAACCATTTATTTGCAAGAGTTGGCAAAATCATCCCATGTGTATGATTGCAGGTAATGTAAAGCATTATGGGCAGACTGAGACTCTCACAGTTATTTTACAGCTTTTTGCAAAGAATTAATCTTGAATTTATGGGAATATTTGTTTGTACCAGCTCTGTGGAGTGCACATTTCATCATTCCTCCTTAAGCACATATGCCCATAGATTGATTAGATGCTGACGTTGACATTCTTATTTTCTTGTTATGAATAGCTTTGTATGATTTAAGAAGTGTAAAGCAGATTAGAGTTTGTATGTTATTTCATCTTGTAGTGTTTTCTAATCATAACAACTTGAACTCATATGATGTGCAATTACATTTTTCAGATTAAAATTAGAAAAAGACAAAACATTTTTTAACTAGGAGCAAAAAGGATAATCTTTAATTAAAGAAGATAATGCTACTAAACTATTGAAATTGTGAATTAAAAAAAAAGTCAAAAACATTCAGTTCTTTAGTGGTGTCGGAGTTGGCAAATCAATTTGCTTAGTGGCCAACAATACTGGACTACTGCTGTGAAGAAGCCGTATTGTTACATAGAAAACAACATTTTGGTAGTATATACAGCTTACAATGCCAGATTCTCATATCTCTGAACAGAATGAAATAAGAAGCAGTTACTTGTATGTCAGAAACTGCTGTAGGTGCCTAAAGCCATCATTCTTATTCATACTCCAGTTACTTTATATTTTCATAGCTATGTAAAGGCCCTTGGGGTTAGAATCACAAGAATCACAGGGAGGTTTAGTTGGCTTTTGGTTCTTGTCTAGATCTATGGTCATCAAAATCCATATTCTTTCGCTATCCAACTTTACACAGAGATAAAATTCTTAGTTACTGAAGTTTTCATCAGTACAAGTATTTAAACACTGGTAACATATTGGTCTGAACAGCCATGTGAATATCCTAGCTCATAGAATGATTGATTCTATTAGGCAAACCTTTGGGTTCCATGAGGACCGTTGCTTTTGTTTGAAAACATTGCTGGTGATTTGGTGTCTGACTCCAAGCCTTCAGCAACTGGGCAGGGAAAGGAAGCTTATGACTTGAGGCTGTAGGTTTTATGCAGACTTGAGAACATGTCTTACACCAAAGCTGATGCTTGGGTGAAGGAACTTTTAAAGTCTAGTCCATAGAATAAGCAAAGCTCTTTTCCAAATATAGCTCACAGTTTAAACCTCTAGATATTCTAGTGCAGCTACCTTCTCACGGATAGGATAAATCAGGCTGGTTTCATATTTCTCTTTCTCTTCTTTTCCTCTAAGTCCTGTGAGGAGATGATGAAATATACAGCTGAGTACATGAATTCTACTGTTCAGGGTTTCATTCAAGGAATATATGAAATGATGCAGAATTCCTCATCAATTACCAAGAGTATGGGGCAGATTTGTTGTGGGTTCCACCCCCCCCCCCGTGCATCATGTAGGATGAGGTTATAGAGTGTAGAAAATAGATTATCTAATCTTGAGTTTATCTTTTTGTGTGCTTCAAAAATAAGGATAACTTTTTATAGTGCTTCAGAACTTGCCATGAGATCATCAGTCACTTTTATCTACAATGCAAATGCATCTGTACTTGTATCAGGATTTGGGCACCAGATCACTACTATTTAAATACACAGTTAAAATTGTTCTGACTCAGAAACATGGCAATTATAGCCAGAAACAATTTAGTAATCTGGATTTTAAAGCTGTCAGAGAATAGTTGTCATTCTGGTTTTGTACTTTATAATGCCGTGTTCTGGAAGAGAGTGATGAATTTTGGAGAAAATCCTTCCTTTCATCATCTTCACAAAAAGAGAGCATTTAATTACTCCTGTTCTTTCCTGTCATTATCCTCAATTTGCATCTCCCAACTCTCATATGTCTGGTGGGATTTTGTACAGATTTTTACTTTTCAGACTTTTCTGAGTAAAATACAAATTATTTCTGGCCTGGATCAGAGTGGTTCATTCTGAACTGGAGAAAAGTAGTAAAATAAAGGCCAGGATGTCTGAGGGAATCAGTGGTGACCATGCCTCCACTAGCTTCCATTTTTTCCCCAAAAATACAAGGCACTGTGTTTCTGAGAGCTTTTTTTTGCCTATAAAGTTGAGGAAAATATTCAAGCTCTATGTTTTAAAGAATTTATTTCTGTTACGTAGCTCCTATTTTATTGAAATTCTTTTAGAAGTTCTGAAAAAACAGTAAAGTCTAAAAGAAAAGGCTTCTGCAAGATGCAATTATACTGTCTCTCTTTGTCCCTCTTTTGCTACATGTAGAAGACTTGAGCAACAGTAATAAACATAGGAATATGTTAGATCTTGTATAATCTTCCATTAGCATCATAAAAGAGAGTTCTGAATAAAGATTAAACATTTGTGTTGGTTTTGGTTTTTTTAATGGTTACAGATTTAAGTTCTCCTTTCTATAAAAGAAGGAATGTTAAGAGATGATGAGCATAAAGGAAAATGGGAAAGATGAAGGGTTTCATACAAAACAAATGTGTTTGGTTTTTTATGCCTGATATTTTTTTTTGTCCATCAGACAGTGGAGTGGCTTGGAATGCAGGCATATCATGGGGAAACCTCAAGTGCAGCTTTGTCCTTTAGCTCAGTACAGACCTTGGAAATGGTGTTGTCATTTTTCAAGAAAGGTTTCATGCAGTGAGCACATACACTGACATTTCTGTAACACTGTGGCAACGATATGTCTTCTTTTGGTACTGTTAGGTCAAATGAATGTAATAATGACTGAAATACTAGAACTAAGGTGGTGATGTTTTGTACTGAAGGAACAACCCTTGTAGAGTTGCCTTTCAAGGTCATGGGTAAAGCTCAGTAAGAAGACATTAAACATTTATGTACCACATATATCACTTTCACTTTTAAAATGCAGAACTCCCCTTATAAACTCCTGACACTGCAACCTTCTAATGGTAATTTTCACTGAGCTTGGAAACATGAAGGGGTTGCTGAGGGTGTGTGTTTAAATGCATTAAGGCCAGAGACCAGACTGTGACCTCATAGAAAGGGACAAGTCTTCTCAGCTTGGGCAACAGCTTCGTGAGGCTCACAGCATTGCTGTCATCATTAAGGACACGTGGACTGTAATCTAAAGAACTTGGCTTTCACTCTACTTTGGAACTATCTGTGCTCATAAACAGTTACCAAAGACTAAATAAAGGCTGAATTTTAAGAGGATAATTATGTGTTTGGAGAGACAGTAAGCTCCAAGCAGGAATTGCACCTTTTAACCTCCCATCAAGTGTGAGTGACCTCCTAGGTCTTGGGGTACCCAGTGAAGGATTAGACCACCTAGCAGTTGGATATGAAGCTGTTTGGGCAGCAGAGGGAATATGTAGATAACTTCTGAAGATAAATTTATAAAGGATTGTGATGACACGAAAATTTTCTACTATTTCCTGATTGTTTTTTTTGTTTGTTTGTTTTTAATACTAATCTAAAACTAGCTCTCTGGTTTAGACTAAGATCACTTTAAATCCAGTTAGAAAATACATGCAGTTCAAAGGCAGAACACCTTTTTTTTTAATTTCTTGAAGCCTTTCCTGGAGTGATTACTACTTATTTCCCCATTTCTGCTGTTAGTGATATTAAAAGAAGGAAGAACACTACTACCTTAGCCTGACTTCTGAGTTGAAAAAAACCAAACAAACCTAAGTTTCTTGAGGGATGACTTTAACCTACTAGGTTAGAATATAAATTACATATGACTGTGCCTCTGTGCGTTTCCTAACTTCCAGTGCAGATTTCACTGCTCGAGTGAAATATCATCATGAACTTCCATTGAGTTGAAGTAAGAATTGATTTTGTTCTCTATGTCTCTGGTAGAATTTTGTTAAATTACTATAGGCCTTAACTTCCTGCATCTTGTAAAATAATGCACCACTTCCCTAGGCAATACAGTGATATTTTAGCAACTTAATTTTCTTTTGTTATGTGATTCTCTGTAGCACCTATAAAGATATGTACAACACATCAATCCTTCAACGTTAAAGCTTGAACAGATTGATGTTGTCAGGTCCATTAAACACAAAGCACCTCTCACTGCTGGCTAGAAGGATTAATAAAGCTATAAGCGTTCTATAGAAATAAGGAAACCATGAGTAATTAGTGAAAAAGACACTCAGCCTGATTATTCTAGAAGTCATGCAGAGGAGGGTCTGCAGTGCTGTAATGCTGTGGGGTTTTTTTCCAGTCAACTTCTGTTCTGGTGCAGGAGCATGATTTTCTTCCTGTTGGGTACTACATCATCGGTCTTAAATATGTGCTTATAGAAACTGCTTCTAATTTAGTAACCTAAAGACACAGAAGGAGAGAAGAGGGTGTTGCTAGAGAGAGGGGGCAACATTTAAAATGAGTTGTTCTGTATTTTGGTTCTTACCATGTATGTACATCATTTGCAGAGCTGCTCTGTTCCCCATGCCTTGCGAACCATTCCCATTCAGACAGTATTGTGCAAAACTGCAACATGGCAGAGAGAGAAATGTTTGTCTACGTACACTACTCCATAGGGTGCTGTAGTCTTCCTTCATACCCCAATTTTCCTTCCATGCCCCTAAGAGAGACCACAGAAGAAGTGGGAACACTCAAAAGAGCAGTTTCCTTGGCCAATATGGGGTGGCCACTGGCAACAACACACAGTCCTACCACTTTCTAGGTGATTGTTGTGCCTACAGTAGAGAAAAGGTGTAGAGATGAATAGGAAATAGTGACCCTGTAGACTGATGGGAAGGGATTTCTTTCCCTTTGTCCCCACTTATAAAAAAAACACATATGACAGAGTTAAATGTTCCACTAGCTTTGTCTCCACTACTCCATGAATCTCTCACAGAAGTGTGCTTGTAAGCTTATTTTCCAATGACACATGCTGCCAATTTTGAGATGAAAAAACTGATCCTCAGTGATATAGCCCAATTTTCTGGGAACTGGAGAGTGTCATATAATCTTGGGAAATACTATTCTGCAGCTTTTATATGAAAGCAACTGTAGAACTTTTAAAATATGTCCCTTAGCACACGTAGGTTTCTTTGGGGAATTTTCTTATTCTTTGTAGGATTATTGAAAAGATTTGGAGTGAGAGTTTGGGTTATATTCTCATTGTCCTTGGTTAGATTCATGATTCTGGCCAGATGCTTTGTAAAATCTGGGCTGTATACTATTTCTATGTCACTAAGAAGCTTGAGCAGAGAAAACCAGCCACAGTCCATGGGAGAGACAAGCAGTAAAGAGAGTTCAACCTCACCTTCCTGTCACTCTCCAGCTCCATAAATGTGTTCTGTGATAATGTAGGGAAGAGATGAGGATAGAGAACCAGCGTCTACTCTTACTACCTGTGTTTAGTCACCAAGGCTAGAAATACAGGAGCATAACTTGTCTGTTCATTCTCTGCAGGCAGCACAAGCACCAGTATCACTCTGCTAAGAATTTGGGCTTGTTTGCCATCCACAGAGGCAAGGATTTGATTCTCTGTGTTTCACTCTATCCATGAATATAGTAATGCCGCAATGATGACGTTGATTGGATATAACGCTGCTATTGTGTATTCTTCATACAAAACACTTGAATGATGGGTCGGGGTTCTGCAAGAGATTGCAGATGAGCAATGCCATAAAAGTAAAACTATTATCACAGTTTGGTGATTTGAGGAAACAGCCTATTTTACATAAATGCGGAGTTGGCTACTAAATAAAACACTTCTTAATTTCTTAATTTTCTTTTCAGGTCCATGTGGTTTATTTTTTTTTCTCCTTTATTGTATTATTCAAGTGAAAAGTGAGTTCATGGCAATGAAAGCATGCATCACTATTCTATTTTGTTCCAAGAAGGCTGAATTTTTTGTTTATCTGTTGGTGTTTGAATCAATGTAAATGTTTCATTAATTGTGATAGAAGTTGTTGCCTATTCGTGCTACCTGCAGGCATTGTTTTCATACATGCAGACCTTACCTGCAATGCTTTCATTGCAGATGTGAAGGGATCCTTAGGTCTTTGGTGAAGCACGCAGCATCCCGTGAGGTTAAGGTCTGGAGTGCAGTACTCATGAGGACTTTGGTGGAACAGGGGAGTTGAAGCATGTCAAAGGCTATGCCTTACTGATTTAATAGCTCGATTCGGACTGCAGCTACAAGTCTTCTAATCCTCTTTTGGAACTTTTCCTGTAGAATGAGTTTTAAGTTAGTACTTTTAAGAGTTTCCATTATTTTAAATATATACCAGTAACCACTTCCCCACTGATGTCAGTCAGTATAACTTCATTACTGTTGGAGACTTTTGAAGATGAACACTCTCCCAGACCTAACCTCATTATTATACCCAGGAAATATCAAATTCTATTTCCACATGATTACTGAATGCAAAGAGGTCTCTTGGTTTTACTGATATAGATTGGCACAAGTAGCTCTGGTCATTGCTGAGCTAAATATGTTCCTGAAATACCAAAATAATTAAATTGGGAGTTTTGCAGCATTTTTCTATAGACTTGTAAATTGCTTTGTTCTCCAGAATTACAAAAGAAAGTAGGTAAAAGTTTAATCATAGAACTGTAAAAGGTTGCAAATATGAAAAGCAGGAGCTTTATTATGTTCTTGAAATAATATGTTGTTATTCTCAATTCCATGGTTAAAAAAGACCTGCACCCACAAGTTCAAATTAAGAAAATTACTTTCATTTATTTTTGTGGTTTTGAAAGTATTGGCTTTTTTTGCAGGCTAATCTTGCAGCACAGGGAAGTGCTGAGTGTCGTAATTGCTGCCTGGGAAGGGATACCTTTGCCAAAGATATTTCTGTCACTTCCCCTCATTTTTTTCTTTCATCTTTACCTCTGAAAATGTCATGTTGAGGCTTAAACACTATTACAAGCAATAGCATGCCTGAATGCACCTGTAATTGAGGATCTGCCTACTCTTCCTTTCACAAAACTGGCACAGGCTTCACTGCTAAACCCAGGTGCGCTGATCTCAGTTAAAGGCAGGGTGAAAAAGTGCAATTCTATGTGGTCTAATTTTCATAAAAGTGATTCTGATTTGGGCTAGTTTAGCCCACATGTGTTTCTGAGGCAGAGCCATGGGCTAGGACTTTTCACATAGGGAAAAGGCATTCATTTCCTTGAAAGAAAGAACAGTAGATGTTAGACAGTACATTTTTATGACAAGAGGAGGAAGGAAGATCATGTTTTATCTTATTCTTCTGAAAAAATCGGTGACAAACCAAGAGGTTTTGATGAACAAATGTAAGTCATAGGATTCAGTTTCATGATTTTTGGACAAGGACTGGCTTTTGTAGAAAAGAAATTCAGGCTGTTCCAGGGATTTCCATCACAGCACAAGCAAGGTCAAAAGAAACAGGTCAGAGTGAGCCAGTTTGGTAAAGAAGACCAACTAGAGACAGAGGCAGGGAAAAAGAGAATGAAAAATGTAGAAAGAGTTGGCAGCGATGGATGAGGAGATGTTGGAGAGGAGATTCAACCATTGAGACCTGACCTCATCTGAAAAGTCAGAAGCTGTGTAAACAGCCCTTTGGTCAATGTAAAGGTTGAATTATATCTCTAAGATGAAAAAGGACATGAGAGATCAAAAATACATTGCAGTGTGGCTGTTGCGGTCAGCAGGATGAATGTGACAGGTTGAGAAGCAGAGAAAAGAGACATGAGAGGAGCAATCCAGGAAGGTGGCTAATGGAGTTGCTCTATGACTTGCCTGTAGATGAGAGCAATGAGAAAACAGGGGGAGGAGGGAAAATGGCATTGAAAAATCAGAAGAGTAGGGCAGATACAAGGCATAGACTTCAAAAAAGAGCGAGCAGAGAGGGTGACAAACATCCCCAGCCTGGCCCAGGTCAGAGTAGGGATTGTAAGAAAACTAGTAGCTTTGTTGAGAGGCAGCAGCTGCCCAAAGACCACCTGACATGTGCAGGTATATTGGTAAGATGTGAGCTTCCTCTGGAAGTAATGGCTGGGTATGATCTAATGGGGTGGTCTGGGAGGATCCACCACCAGCACAGGCATCAGCCAGGGATAGTACAGCCCTTCTCAGCTGGTGTATGAGGTATGGTGCTGTACTACTAACTTTGGTCTCCAGGTTTCTTTCTAAACTGCAGGCTGGTTGAGCTTGTGTACACTTGCACTAGTTTATGCTGATTTTCTGCATGAGAACTAAGAATCAGAAGAGAGCAAGACAAGTCTGCAGGGCTTGTGATCACAGGTTCAGAGACAGCAGGAGGGTAGATGGAAGAGGTGAGCGTAAGGGTCTCTAAGATAAAGGGAAAAAAGAGGGTATCATTTTCACAAGACTGATTGAAGTGACAAACCTAGGGGGAAAATACTGTGTGGCAGGATCATTAAAGATTGCATTATAATAGAAATAAATTAGAAAAGGAGATTAAAACAACTGCTAAGCTATGACACTTTCTAATTTTTGACTGCTATGGTTTACAAATATTATAATGTTCTTCTGTCGTAAGTTACAGAATAGAGATAGTCACACAATTTTCTATTTTTATATTGGAGGAAACAACAATGCTTTTAGAAGAAGAAGAAACTTAGATTTTTATCTTACTTTGTTCCTGCTTATAGTAATGACAACAATAAACAGTATTCTGAAGAAGTTTTCTAGCTTGTTTTAATGTAAGGTAATTACAGCTCTCAGTAAATATGAATACTGAAACAGTTTCTTAGCAGAAGACCCAGTAACACTTTAAATGTTAAAAAAAAGATAATTTAGTTGGCCTTATCAGGGATAGATTTACACTTTTTTTCCAAATCTCTTACTAGTTTTATTCATTCAGTCTGACATTGTTGGAAGAAAGAACAATAAGTAAATACATGTTGACAGTTCCAGCTAACGGTCTGGAGTGATACGGAAAAGAAAGATAAATAAAGATTCTGAAAAAGTAGAAGCTGGCTTAGAGCATGTCTAGTCCAGTGTTCATAAGACTGAGATTATGTTTACTTACAGTAGCTGTCTAAAGCTTACGTGATCCATGAGATAAACAACAAAATGTGAGAGAACTGGTTTCTGATCTTTGTGCCGAGCACGAGTTTATGTAGCAGCTGCGCAAACGAATAGCATTCTTTTGAAAAATACAGTGGAACTATGGCAAAGGAAAAGAACAATAATTAAAATTTTCCACTGTCAGTTAATGTAGATCGTGCTCTTTAAATCTCAAACATTTCTCCATAGTGTCTGGTAAAATCAGGACTTCAGATGCATTGTGGTTGTTGGGGAGCTCAGATATACATTGCAATGGTAACGCTTTTTCAAGTGAGAAATGCGTTTGTCTAAATGATAGTGTGAACTGAGCTTTCACGGTGTTTTCTCCACACAGCACTACTACACAGTGTTCCTTACCAAGAGTTGTATACGGACTGTCTTGCATTCTGAGGTGCTCATATGTGTGTTGTGGTTCCATATGCCTCTTGTGAAGCACCAGGAGTGACTCCAAGTCTGCAGGAGAGAACGGAGTGAGAAATAAGATGTTCCTTCTGAGAAATGAGGTGGTTTTCACCAAACCTTTGCAGTCAAGGAGAAACTTACTTTTGCTACAGAGGGAAAAAAAAAAATCTATAATTAGTTTATTTTTTTAGAAAGGTAAAGCTTTCTAGGTTAGATGGATAGTTAAATGAAATCAATGTCAAATCTTATGACATTCAGCTTTGGTTTTATAATGTGCGTCTATTTTTCTTGCCTCAATGTGTTAACATTTGAGCAAAATAAGAGTGTACATGCAAATAGTTTCTTGGTTAACTGAGATTTTTTTTTTTTTTCAATGAGTACATTTTAATTTCATCTTCAGAAGTGATATCCAGGAGGTAGAATAGCTTCCTGTTAGTGACATGTCAGACAGCCCAGTAGAAAAATGTTTTTGAAAAGGTATTTTTATGTGCATTTTATTCACAAAATAACCCTGTTGTACTAAGGGTATGGAAATTAATGGCAAGTGAAATGAATTAAGGATATTTAAACATGTTTGAATAAGTGATCATGAATCTGATGTTGTCTGCTATTGGCAAGATGCAAACATAGTTTATGTGCAAGAAAGGTAGTTAAAACAGGTGCAGACTGAGCTATGCTAATCTCAAATGTGCAAAATTAAATACTTCCCAGGCTGGATCTGGCCATATGTGCTGTAAGGAATCAAGGTCAACCTGTGGTTAGAGGTGAAAGTTATTTAGGGTGAAAAAAAGTATTTGTTTCATTTTAGGATGTCTCTTCCTTCCTGCGTGACCTTAATAAGGTACTTTTGCTGCAATTTCATTTTATTCATACACAAAACAAGAGAAATAATAGCTTTTGTAGGTTTCTTGTGAAGGTGGATTAATGAAGATTCATAACATGACTTCTTATCGCCAAGTGTAATGTGAAGTGGAACATGCTGTCAAGTTAAATATAATTAGTAATGTCAAAATCAAAGTCTAAAACTCAGACCAGGAAAAAAAAAAAAAGGCACAACGAAGGTAGATTTCAAATAATGATATATTACTACATGCAGTCCTGTTAGCTTTTATTTCTACCCTCTGTACTAATAACTGACTGTGTGTTTTAGTGTAACAGTACACACACACACACACTGGAATCCTTGAGCAGGGTGGTTTTGTTAAACCCTAAATTTGTAAGACTTCACAGTCTTCTAGGAGGACTGAGGTTTTTATTATTATTTTATCTAAGAACATGTTTTTTGTTTTCATGATTGTTGTTGATAAATTATTTCATACCTTTCAACATTAATTGAGAAAAATGCTAAAACATTCCTTATATGAGCTTTTCTAACTTCATGGTACCCTTATGTCATGAAGACTTAGTCTCGGACGACATGGTATTTTAGGACTGTATGAGTTAATTGATTTTGATTTTTCAACATCCTTAAATGAAAAATAAAGATAAAAAGAAAAAAAAAGTCAAAATTTTTATACTTACTCTACAAATATGGGATTTGACATACAGATCTAGATCCATTAATAATCTACAGCTCTATATTGGTTTCAGCTGATAGAAGTTCAGTTACATGGAAATTCTGCAATACCTTTGACCGAGATAGAAGTCCAGTTCTTATCTGTTACTCAATTCAAGTTACGGATTTGTAATTGAATTTGTTGGTTGTAAGTTTATTATAGGCCTCAGTGCTTTTATAATTTTAAATATGTAAACAGAGGTTGATAAAACTGTTCATCACCTTCGGAACTGTTTTCTTAAGGATCTGGTTATTGTCACTTGCACATTCAGGCACATCTTCTGTGGACTAGCAGCAGTCCTGTTTCTTTTTCATAACCTGTGTTGAAAAATAATGCTTATTCTGTGGATAAAAACATTTCCAGTTGTGTTATGGCACAAACAGCATTATAGCTAACACAGGTAGTGACTTAAGATATCAAGGCCCTCTGTTACACATTTATACCACAGACATTTTTATAGGAGAAAGTAATAGCTAAGAAAAATGTGAGGTTTCATTTCAATGGTGTACCACATATTTGTGAATTAAGTTCTAAACATCTGTTGTCAGATAATATCATAGCTTTCCACACAGTAAACACTGAGTAAATACTCAGTGTTTTGATCCATAAGGAGAAAAAAGTGTCATTCACTCAAAGTAAGTTTGCCTTCCTTTCATTTTTTTCAGTTGATTTTCTCCTTTGATAATTAAAGACAGGAGTCTATGACTCAGTTGAACACAAAGAAAGCAAAACAAGGCTGAAGGGTGCTTTGACAAATTAGCACAAAAATAAGTACATGTATGTTCACATAGTATAGCATATACTTTTATTACTTACAGGTTTTATTCAAAGATGTTCTTTCTGGAAAAGTGAGCTATACTAAGCTAATTTGGGAAATGTCATAGTCAGGGAGTTGGAGTCAGGGGTAAGATGAATATATAACACCATCCAGAATGTTACTCTAGGAAAAAGCAAAAGAAAATCAGAGAAAGATTTAATCTTTAATTACCCTAAAAAATATTAGGCGTAACTGAGGAGTCTAGAAGGAACAAAGACATTTGTCAGCCAAGAAAGGTAGCTTTGTTCTGGGGTTGGAAAGTAAGGTTGAGAAAACCAAAAACTAATTAGAACTTCCAGAGTATTAAATACTCAATTCTTTGGTCACATAAATAGAAATGAAGTAAGTAAAGAAGATGGGGTTTCATTGGTAGGGGGAGGTAAGGATTAGCAATACTAAGAAAATGTTTAGTAAAGGTAATTCAGAACCCAGACATGAAGGAAGAATGACTAATGAAAGTGTGTAAGTTTATGGGGTTTGGGTTTGGTGTTTGTTTTGGTTGTGGGTTGTTGGGGTTTTTTGGGTGTTTGGTTTTGTTTGTTTGTTCGTTTGTTTGTTTTTAATTAAAAAAAGCACTTCATTACATCTGAGATAGAAGCAAAACCAAGAACTTGACTTGGGCTGTAGGGGTGCAGATTACCTCCATATCAGAATATCTGAAGAATTTAAATGTGAAATTGCAAGTTTGACATCCAGGATGTTTGGTACGTTTATAATATTACAAGTAATATTGTGAATATCAAACATAGCTCACTTTAGGAGAAAAATACCTTTCAGGAAACTATGTATTAATTTGTTCAGCTCTGTAGAAAGCAAAACTTCAAAGTAATTTCGAAGTGTTGACAAAGCAAAGTCATAGAAATGAGTGGAAAATGAGATAAAATACAACAGGACTTTTGTAAATGGTCAAAGATGTCAACCTAATTTGATAGTTCTTTGAGAGAATTATTGATTTTATCAGCCGAGGAAGTGCACAATAGAATTTAATTTGTCTCTAATTCTTTGTCATGTTTGGTTTGGAGAGATGGGAAGGAGTAAAGCTGCTATATAGGAGATTGATGAGACCTCACCTGGCATTTGTTGTGCTGTTTTGCATGATCATGTTCAAAAAAGATACAGATTGGAAGAAACACTGAGCAGACGTATGAAACTACTCTGCAGAACAAAGTACTTGTCATACTGAAATAACTTAGCTTAATTACTTTAACAAAGTAGACATGCATACGTAAGAGGGGTTTTATTTGCCCTATATAGATAGATTCAGGAATGGATACTAAAGAGGGGGGGTGGTGGTGGTGGTGATAGGAACAAACAAAAAAAAACCCCAAAACAAAATAACAAACCACCAACCCCAAAAACATAAAGGTAAAAGAGGTTAAAGAAATTAGTAAGAAATTAATATGGATCCATTAAGGCTGGAAATTAATGGCACTTTTGAAGATCTGATGAATTTTGCTTGTAAGGGAGCAAAATGAGACTGATTTTAAATGCGTGAAGCAGGCTACTTTGTTTTTTTCGTGTGATTATAGACTGAACTTGATGACAGAAGGAATTTCTTGCTGGATATTCATTCCAATACTATATGTGATACAGCCATTCATCTTAAGTGAAGGGTTTCTGTGTCATAGCCCCATTGACAGGGCTGGCATTCTTCTTGATGGGAGTTTCAGTTTTAGTCCAGATTAGCAAAATTTTCAGTATATGCTTAAATCCCAGTTAAGTCATGGTTTATTGTATTTAATTACCAAAATATACATCTCTGTGTAAGAAATACTTAAAGAAAGGAACTATGTAATTTTTTGTTTAAATCCACATATAGATAATTTCATTCATACCTTAACACTATAAAGATGCAAGTTCAACTATAGAAATTCTGAGGGTCAGTGGAAGATAGCTCAACTCTTCTAAAAAAAAAAAAACCAAAACTTTTGCCCTGTGATAAGACAAGAGGTAATGGTAGCAAGGTTCCACCTCAACATGAGGAAAAATTTCTTAACCGTCAGAATGACAGAGCCTGGAACAGGCTGCCCAGGAAGGTTGTGGAGTCTCCTTCTCTGGAGAGATCAAGACTCTCTTGGATCTGTTCCTGTGTGGCCTGCTCTGTGTGTTCCTGCTCTGGCAGGGAGGTTGGATTTGATGATCTCCAGAGGTCCCTTC
>JAAGNO010002408.1:8904-29141 GCA_033439905.1 Ceryle rudis
ACAATTATAATTTAATAATAAAAGTACTGTATTCTTATTACAAACAAGATTAACTTTGTACCTCTTTATTGTCTTCTTGACATCATAATAGGCTTTCTAGTTCTTTATTTTTCTGAGTAGTTTCAAAAGAAAAAAATAGAATACTAAAGCAGTAAAAAAACACAAACAAACCAGCTAACTTAGCACAAATGCTGACTTAAGGGAACTCTCCAAGCTCACCAGACTATTAAGTTACAAGTCATTTCTTACTATGATGAAAGGGATAATGGTCTCCTACAACCACAAACGAAGAAAAAAACCCACTTAACACAAGAAAACCACAGGAAATACAGGCAACAGTATTCCCATCTGCAGGTCTCCTACCTTTCACTGTTGTGATTGAATCATGTGAACATGCACATCCTAAGCAGAAACCTTTGGTAAGGCATAGCAGATGGCAGAGGGGAAGAGAGGAGGCAGGATGGGGAATCTGGGACCCTTTGCTCTAACCTTTCCTAGTATGATACTGCAGCAAGTTCAAAAGTAGACCTTCTCACATGTAAATCATGGGGATAACTTTACCTACTTCCTGTGGCTGCTGTGAGGATTAATGGTCAGGCAATACTTTACAAAATCTGCACAATTATTATGTATTAACAGATGAGGAGAATCTTCTGGAAGATGAAAAGAATAGGAAGTACACCTTCAGGACTCCCAACAGAGTCAATGACAAGATATTTGGTTTATGTTTGGCAAAAGCCATTTAGACCTAAAAAGATTCCTTGAGTAAAGACAGGAAGATGTGTCTGTCCAATGGCTCTGGGTTTAGGTAACAGTGCATCTAGGGGGGCAGTAGCTGAACATACGTGTGAATTCTCTCAGGGATTGCAACTAGGGACTGAAGAGCTACTTCTTTTGGGGAAAAAAAAAAAAAAAAAAAAGTGCTTCAGCGCCTTTGAAAGGGAAAAATTCTGTTGTGAGTCAAGAGCTGAAAACTCCTGGAATGTTGTAGGACTTCTTTATTTGGGATGGGGGAATTCTGGGTCTGTTATACACAAAAAGCACTTGTTAAACATATAATACACCCCTGTTTGCCTGACACCTCAGTCTGAAGCCACAGCAACTGGACAGAAGCTACCTTGAAGCTCAGTAACTCAGTATATGAACTTGCCACACTGTGTTAAAGAGAATTAATTGCCTTCTTGAGTAGGTTTTGTAGCTCATGTAGCTATCTGCACTGACCAGCACCCATATCAGTCAGTTACGCCTACCTTGGCTTTTTCTTTACTACACTGGTGTCATTTCTGTAGACACCCACTTATTACTTGTATTTATTTAAACTATAACTCCCTCAAAAAATACTGACAAACATTTTCAATTAAAGTACCAAAGGAACAGAGAAAATATAGCTGTATTAGTGATGATCAGATAGATAGCTACTTGTAGCAGTTTTAAAAATGGAAGTGCTATATAATAGATTTAAAATGCTTGCAAAAACTGATAAAAATTCCCTAAAACTACAAAGATCTTGTTAGCACAATTCATCAAGATATGAATATGTATGAACTCCTACTCCACTTAAGTGTATGAAATCTAAAATTTTAAGGACTCAGATTAAAAAAATGTGAATCTGTTATAAATTAAATCTCCTTGAATAAAAACACTAATTAAAAATATAAAGTTCAGTCTGAGGACACACAATAATATATACCAAGAAAACAAAGAAGTCACTGGACTTTTTTTTAATCTTATGTAACAAAAAGCGTCACTATTCTGCTGTCGTAAATGTTACTCTGTCATTAATATCAAGGCAGCGTATGCAGTTTAATTTACTTTTGATTAGATATGCAATGTATGAGTCAGTGCAGATTTAAAAAATCTATTATAAAATGCCGCAGTCAGGAGAACAATAGTTAATACAAAGCAGTTGACTCCTTCTGCTGATTGAGTTTGATTAGCATGGATAGCAGCCACACATGCACAGGAAGAAAATAAAATCCTGCAAAAGAACTCAGGGCTCCGTATGTCAAAGTGCTGGCATAGGAGTCCTGGTGATGTTTTTCCCCAAACACATTTCCAAAAAGGAACAAAACAAAGCCAAACATATTCATAATAACAACATTTATTATTTCCCTCTGCACTTTTCAAGAAATGTTACTTTAGTTTTCCTGGCTTGCTTGGCTGCAGTAGAGTAACTGGCATAGTCAGAAAGTGTTTTTCAGAGATACTTAATTAGCTTAACTCTACCTGCCTTCTCTTTTATCTAAGATCCTCAGTACATTTACAATGGTCTTGGTTAAAAGAGTAACTTGTGTAGGTGAATACCTACAGGTGTCAGTGAGGAACATCTAGGAACTCACCACAATGGTTACTACCAGCAATAGGTTGGGCTTCAGTTTCCCTGAAGGATCATCCTTCGCTCTGAGCCTCAAAACACGTCTAAAGACCATTAGACACCCAGGTGAGACAGTAAGAACCAAATCCTCTGCTTTGAACTGTCAGCTGCTGGAACTAACAGTTTGTATGTAGTGGGGTTATTAGTCTCTACTCCAAATGCTATCTATTTTGAATTCTTTCTCCTCAGTAAACCTACATTGCTTTCCTTCCTTCCTTCCTTCCTTCCTTCCTTCCTTCCTTCCTTCCTTCCTTCCTTCCTTCCTTCCTTCCTTCCTTCCTCTGCATCTTTCTACACTGGTATCATAGCTATCCAAATCTAAACATATTTCTCACTGTAAATGAAGGCATTCGTGGTGGAAAGGCTAAAGATTTTCTAAGTATACTGCCATTAGTACTTAAATACAATGTGAAGCATTTCCTCTTGGCAGTCTTGTCAATTGGAACACAGTGAGTTGAGCTTGATTTTCCCCAATGGAGAAATCATTCAAAGATTATAGTGCAGTCTCTCACATCAGTCAAATGAACCCAAAACCTGGTCCAAAAGAAAAGTTTGAAGTTTAATTTCATTTTAATTCCAATGACAGTATCTTGACAGTGTTCAGATAGGGCTCTAATTAAACAGAGAGTATACCAGCAAAGGAATGGAGTCCTGTCTGCTTTCTACTTCCCAGGAATAGCAGTTTGCTGCTAGCTTACTCCGTTTCTCTAGTCATTGCTTTGGGGATGTGATCTAAAGATTTCTCTTGTCATACATCTTATATGACGGAGGAGTTCTCTGTCCTTTAATCTTTTTTCATAAACTCACTGTCCAGGACACAGTTTGGCCCCATGTGGTATGGCTGTGGCTAGCCAGAAGTTGGTCACTGCTTTCCCCCAGGGAAATGTTTCTGCTGGTCAGTATCACTCCCATATCTCTCTTTCTATTCTCCTTTATAAGCCAGATTCCCCAGTGCCACAATACCTTCTTATGGACTATACTTTTGAAAACTGAGAACAGGGAATTGAAGGAACATGTATTGACTAGAGGATGAGACCACAAATAAACTGCTCTATAAATCCCATGGGATGATATAGCAGAGTAGCCAAGTGAAAACATTGCAGCTTTCCTTGAGAAGGTTTCATAAACATTTATTTTTGATAGAAACCTAAAACCTTTCATGGAAGGTCAGCATTCTCGGGGGAAAAAAAATAACAAAAAACCCAAACCCCAAAACAAAGAAAGCCAAAAAACAACCCAAAACTTTTAATCAAAAATGCATTTTTCTGTCAAAAAAGGATTTAACAGAAAGGGTAGTTTTCAACTATCTTAAGGTTACTCACACTGTCTTAATGTTATTCAGGCTCCCTGGAAATACCAGGACACAGTTATCTCCTAGTGTTGATTTCTCCAAAACCTTATGTTGAAGATACAATCTGACACAAGGGAGGGAGGGAGGGAGTAGTAGCTGCATTAGACAGATAAAAGTTTTCCCAACACTGCCCTTCATTGGTCCCTTCATGCAGTAGCTCACCATTGGTGCAGCCACATAGGCATCACAGTGGTTTCTGCTGACAGACTGTGACGACAGTGAGGAAATTAACAGTCTGGATGAAAAGTGTCTCAGTGGTTCTTATGTTGAAAATTCATCAGTTCTCTTACTGTTTGCAGCTAAACAAAGAGGGCAGCACACTTCTGTAACATCAAACCAGTCTAGGAGGTACTGGATGAGCTAGCAACTTTCTTTTATCATGGACTAGGAGGGAGCTCAACTCAGAGCCGAAGTTAAGAAAAATGCACTTTATCTGAAATGTTACAAGATTAAGAACTGTAAGTATATTTTAATCTTTCTGCCTCTTGTGTCTTCTTCTGAAGCTCTACAAAATTAGTTTATTAAAAATGGTACAATGTCCTGTCAAAACTTTTTTTATTGATTTCTGATTACTATATATTCCAATATAATGTCATAGTACTTAAAAAAAATCCACAACCACACACACACACACAAAAAAAAACCCCAAATCCTAAGCATTTTTTAAATAAAAAAAATTGCTGGTAATTTAGGGGAAACATTTCAGACATTCCTCCTCAACTGGTTACATTAACTCAAGCTCAGCATGGTTTCAACTGCCCCTTATGTGGCTTTTTCTGCAGCGTGAAGAAGACAGAGTAAGGCTTTGAAGAACAATTGCTGTAATTATTTGCTCAGATCTCTGGTCACATTCTCATTCTGATCAAATTAGCAGCTGCTCTTCTTCATACTTCTACCTCTACAAGAGCTGCTGAATTGTCTTGCTTCCAGTTCCCTGTGCCAGTAAAAAATGGAGAAAGACAGAGGAGAGACAAACAGGAAAATGTGCTGATCCTGAAGCATTACTGACACAGATTAACAATGAGACAAGTCTGAGCTAGTACTGGCTCTTATTTTGTTAGGCATATATTGCAGACTTGTGTTGACTACAGACATTAGGCTGTCTAGAGTTTATGATAAGAATATTTCATATAAAGCTGACTAGGTTTACTTTTGGTTCATCATCCAACCTCCAATTTCTGAATTATTCATTTGCACATGATCCCACCAAGTACAAATTTATCAGACTATGTTCTTCAGACACCTAGTATTTCCTAGAAGAGCTGATGACCTCACTGAAAACACTTGCTACATTATCAGTGCACTGATGACAACTCTGAAGCTCATTTTGCTTAATTGGCAAACATTGTCTAAGCAAACCACAACTCACAGGGCCAAATTATCCGCTGCCGAATGCTAATGGCTTATTTGGATCTAAGGCATGAGAAAATGCAACCCTGTATTGCCTCTTAATTTAAAAGTTATTGCTCAAAAGAGAATTTAGGTGCTTGAGGCACTGGAATGAAGGGAAATTATCTTTTAATTACTGATTGCAGCAATTATTATTGATTGCTATTAAAGACATAAAACATTTTCTATGAGAAGGAAAATTCTGAAAGGGCTACAGGAAGATATTTCTGTTTTAATTAGAACTACATAAGACTTTAGCCATGTGAACTGCAACCACATAGCCTCGGAAAAGTAACATTGCTCATGTGAAAAATTCTGAAGATCCTTTATCTGAACTACCCAAAACACACATAGTTTAAGTCCTGTAATGTACTAATTACAGCATTTCCTGAAGAAGGCAATAGCACATAAAAGAAAAAGGGCTTCCACAAAGGGGCAAATTTTGTGTTCAGTTAAAACAGAGACAATCTATCCAGCACTTATCACACTCTCATTAATGAAACCAATCTAAATTTAAGCATATTTAAAATAAGATACTTTGATTCAAAAGGGTACTCTGGGTTCACAGGTAGTATACTGCATTCTTTGAAGTAGTGTTTCCTTCATGGCCTCATCTCCCACATGTGGGTCAGCATGTGAATTTATACCTTAACTTGGGCTATTCCTCTCTGCCATGTCAACATTATCGCTGTACTGCTTTGTGGACAAAGCCCTGAACAAAGGCAGATAACAGATTCTGTGTTGCTGTTAATATTTGTATTAATCTCCTTAGCAGAAGGACATTCTGAGAAACAAAATTTGCAAACTACTGAAAGAGAATATGACAAGACATGAATGTGTGTGGGAGAAAACAGAAAAATAGGTTCTTGAACCCATAATTGTGACTCCCACACTGTTTCTTTCGACTGTCTGTGGTGATAATGTTTATAATACCTCATCCCTTCCAGGCCGACACATCCTCGGTTCAGTTAAGTATTAAACTTACTTTTCCATTTCCACAAAATACTGCACATTTCAGAGGAATGGTCATGTTCATAGATTCAGAAATCCAGCAGTGTAATCAGGGGTAAGTGTAGTGGCAAAAGCAACAAACTGTCCATTTACACTAACACAGTCCCTTGTAGTCCCACAGTAAAGCATGTGCACATTTGCAGTCGTGCTGGTATTGATGGGCTAATTGTCAGTGTGCTCACACCCTTCACGTTGTACACTAATGTGCAGTTGGCATTGGCACTTATTCCTTAATGTGTAGCTAAGGAAGATTTGAGGAGATTTATTCTAGCTTTTATCCAGGTGACAAACCAATATTATCAAGCAGTGGACACTCATCTGACCAGTTCCACTTACTTCCATCAAACTACTCCCGGAATTACTGAAGTTCCCTACAACGGGAATCCAATTTTTGGATCCACAAAATTACAAATCCAGATAAGGTGTACATAACCATTCAACAATCTTTCAGTAACAAACCAAGATAACTATAATTGTGTCAGTATGTGTAAAGTAACTACCAATTAGGAAACTAGCAATGCAAGAATAGTAGTTTAATATATCCAACCAGTAATATCTCCAAAAATAGCAGAATACTTGACAAAATGGAGGTGATTCCCCCTGCCCAGATTTTAATATATAGTATATATTTATGAATAACTTAGTATTTGTATCTTAAACAATTTTCCCCTTCCTACAAAAGTAAAATTTTATTTGTGTCAATATTGTATATGGCATTGTAATGCCATGCGTTATTGGATGCTACTTATTTTCCATCCCTTTAATTTTAAACTAGCCTTCAGAGATGCTTTGGACTACATTCATATCTTCAATAACTAACTTAATACACAGATAGTATATTAGCCCTTCAGGAAAAATAATTAACTCCTTTCTGGATCAATAAAGCTGACACAATATTTTAAAAAAAGAAAAGAAAAAAAAAGATGCAAATAAAAACAGGATGGTTGCAGGATGGAGTATGGTTTAAGTCACACTTTCATTAATCTTGCCCCTCTCCTGCTGAGCAACAGTCCATGCAATTCACACAACTCTTAATTTTATAACTGTTCACAGGTATGTGCAACAAGGACCTCTGTTCTATGCCACTACTCCTTTGTGGAGCATGAAGAAAGGGGCTGTTTCTGAGAGACATTGACAACACCTTTCCTCAGCTTCCTTACCAGATACATCTGCTAAACCACAGCTGTGCTGACATGAACAATGGGCAAACAATGTGGTGCAATAGTAAAACAGCTGGTGTTGAGGACTCGGCATTTACAACATAGGAATTTGGTGGCTTAATTGCAGCCTAAATCAAGCTTGGTCCTGAAGACTGAATGCCAGCTCTGAGTGCCTGGATGCAAACACCTCTTCTCAGTTTCTTTCACTCCAGAGAAAACCATTTAAGGTGCTGCAACGCTGTTCATGGTGCAAACCAAATAACAGCCAGTGTGAAAAACCAGGACATTTTCACTTCAAAAGATCTCAACTAAAATGTTAATGTAGATGCATCCTGTGATGCCATGAATGATGCTTTGTGTCTGTCAGAAAGGTCACAACAAAAGCAGATGAGAAGGGTTGTCCCAAAGGAGAACAGGCTACCAATGGGACTTGCAGGTCTAGGTGAAACTGCTACATGGTGCTCCAGAAGAGTACCAAGAGGAAGGTCTAGCTCAGAGGCATTGAGCATGATGGTCTCTATAGCATGGAGGACTGGGAAGGCAGACATCAGAAAGGGGTTCCATGGGTCTGCACAGCTACTTTCTTGATCCCCTGTGTGATGGCGAGTAGAAGCATCCTCCCTGCTGTGTGGAAGACCCCTCCCAAAAGAAACTCACTCAGCAAAACAAAACGCTCAAGCATTACCCCTGCATGCAGGGAAGTTAGAAAGAAGAAATCTGATTTTCACCTGCCTGTGCTCACATATGCTCTTCATAAAAGCCTTTGACCACCTCTGTGTAACTCAGGAGAGGTCAGCAATGATTCCTTTTCCCCAGGTCCCAAAATAAAAGCTCCCCTCAGGAAGGTTGAGAGAATGCATTTTCCTTGTCAGGGTGTGAATATTACAAGCTGAAGTGGCATTCCCTCTCCTCACTACATTGGTCTGTAAGTAGTAACCAAAACTAAACAGATTTTAAACAGAAGGGGGAACCCAGCTGGTGTTTCACCTCCATAATTGCAAAGTATCTATTTTTATCCATTTTCTGTTATGCACTAATCAAACTAATATGGAAACCAATTAGTGAGCCTGAGTGATTTTGCTATGACCACAGAACACACAGAAACACTAATACGTAACAGATGTAAACATACAGATGCAGGGAATATTTAGCCTCATCTATGGAAGAGGTTTTGTGCCCACAGTTTAACACTTCTGGGGACATTACTTATTAGGGATACTTCTGTTAGGTACTGCTTTTGGGAGCCTGGCACAAAATTTATGACTTCAGCTACTGAAGTATATTCCATCTGTCTAGTGTCTTCAGTTTTACTCATTTTACTCCCAAAACAACCAGTATGCAAAATTTATTCAGTGTTTATTAAAATCTGCACCTAGCAGAAGGAATGTTGAAGAAAAGAGAAATGCCTTAAATTCTAAATGGAGGTATTTACACTAAAAGATGAAATGCAGCTTGGCTTTAGTCACCTACATGATGTAAGAGAGAGATCTGAATTCTGGATGCAACTCTTTGCCAAGGAGTGGATGAACTCCCACAGCAAACACTGCCAGCTAAGATGCAGAGCTGAAAAACTGCCTCCTTGCTCTTTTTCCCTCCTTGTTGGAGCAGCTGTACTGCTGAGTTCAAGCTGCACACATCTGGAGTACTACTTACTGGTGGCATTTGCTCCTGTGCTAATTAACCCTAAAATTTATCCAGCCTTATCATCAACGATTCACAGTAAATGTCAATTATATATATATTGTACATAGACATTAAGAAATAGCCAGAAAACAAAGAGGTATTTTCACACTAAGGTACCTGAACTGGGCTCAAGATTTTTGTTCCATGTCACACAGCTGGCATAGGGATACATCAAGATGCTGTAACTGAAATCTGTAATTTGGAAGTCTTGAAAGTGTTTTCTGACAGAAGTCGAAAACATAACAAAGCATGAGTGAAGATAACTGCTCTGAACTGAGAAAAGACTTGAAAGGAATGAGAACGTGGATCAGGGATGTGGAATTTGTTTAAGCTAAAGATTAAAAACTTCTGGAGTTTGTATGCTACTTTATGTGAGGGACCTTGTGGTACGATCGCAGAAATACTTGGTCTGTACACAGACTTAAACAAAACTGGGATGACAAATTGCATTTACAAGGGATAAGGAGCTCAATGTCAAACAGTTTAAAATGAGCCAAAACATAAATTAATATTTGTTTTCAAAAAAAAATTTTGCTGAAGAACAGAAGGTGAAAGATAGCATGACTGATAGGAAATAAAAAATATTTTCAGAAATTACCACATCTAACATGGAAGCAACTGCAAATCTTGTCGTGGTCGAAGTAGTACCTTTTGGTAACCTTTACAAAACACTTGAGAGAAGTGGAACCTGAAATGAAAATACAGTTGCACATAGGCATTTAATAATGCCAGTCTTGTCAAGGGAATGGTGGAGTTTTACTTCTCTGAAAAGGAAGGAGGTGAAGTCTGAGCTGGAGCAAAATATTTCATAACTTTTCAAGTGTCCAGAATATATCTGTGAGGAGCGTATATGAAGAAAATAAAGAAGGGAGATATATGAAAACTGTCTGTAATCAGACAGATGAAAACAGACTAAATCCAGAGGTTTCTGGATTTAGCTTTACAGTTTTGAAAGCAGCAATTTCCCAAAGAAAGGAAACATGTCAGTGCTAATTCAGAAATATTCAACCACTGAGCAGGAGCTTGATATGAGTCCAGAAAGAATACATCCTATTAATATTTTTGGCTTTAAGCTGAGGCTATTCAGAGGAGAAAAAAGAGGCATATGGGTGGGACAAGAATGGCTAAAAACCATCAGTGTCAGGTTGCTGTGGAAAAAATGTTAAATATGATCTTGGGTTTTAATAGATGAAGTATTTCCAGTGTAGACAGGGTGATATTAGCAGCACTGTCTGGAAACTACATCCTGTATACCATATACAGTTTTGGCCACTGTTCAGGAAAGAAATGAATCTGATGCAAGAGCAAAGATGGACCAATTGAATGAGTAAGTCAAGAGAAGGGTATTCCAACACAAGATGAAACTGAAAGATTGGCTTGTTCGGCCCATCAAAGCACTAGCTGAATGGGGACACAGTTTTTTCTAAGCATGACGAGGATAATCATGAAGAAGAGATATTTAACCAATAATCAAGGCTATCACATGTTGTACAAACTGTATGATCATAAACTACCTATGAAAATTAAGGCTGAAAATGAGATTTCTAATAATAATTGAGAAAAACTCGGTGGTAGTAGGAAGTGAAGAAAACCTAAGCAATTCTGAAGATGTGGTTCATAAATAAGAAAGCTTCCAGTGACCATATGTCATAGAATCATAGAATGGCTTAGGCTGGAAGGGACCTTAGAGATCATCTAATCCAATCTCCCAACCATGGGCAGGAACGCCTCTCAACTAGACTAGGTTGCTCAAGGCCTCATTCAACCTGGCCTTGAACACCTCCAGAGAGGGGTCATCCATATCCCCTCTGGGCAATATATTCCAGACTCTCACCATCCTCATACTGAAGAACTTTTTCCTAAGATCCAGTCTAAACCTATTTTCCCTCAGTATAAAACCATCTCCCTTTGTCCTATCACTGGACACTCTTGTGAAGAGTCCATCTCCAGCCTTCCTGTAGGTTCCTTTCAGGTATTGTAAGACAGTTGTAATGTCCCCCTGGAGTTTTCTCTCCTCCAGGCTGAACAATCCCAGCTCCCTCAGCCTATCCTCATAGCAGAGGGAGCTCCAGCCCCTGGATCATCTTTGTGGCCCTCCTCTGGCCTCGTTCCAACAGACCTATGTCCCTCTCATGGTGGGTGCACCAGAACTGGATGTAGTATTCTAGGTGGGGTCTCACAAGAGCAGAGTAAAGGGGGAGAATCCTCTCTCTTGATCTTCTGGCCACCCTCCTCTCGATGCATCCTAGGATATGGTTGGCATGCCATGGTTACCTGTAGGAGCTGGTGATTAAACTTTATGACCCAGGAGTAATACTACGTAAATAATGGACTTATACAGGTAGCCAAACCAAAGTAAGACCAGAGGAAAAAGCAGTTCTGATTGACTCCAATGGAAATACTGAAGGGTTGGGGTTTTTTCACTCAGCTGGTGAAATGAAATGGGAAAATACCTTTTTTTTTTTTTTTTTTACCTACTTTCAGTCAATAAAATGACTCATTTTATTCCTGGGTTACTTAGTCACTTTTCAAAAGCCTTTAAAACTTTGTTTGGTTTCAAAACACATTTTTTTTCAAAATGAAAAGCTGAAACATTTTAGAAACTGCTGAAATGGTATGATTCATCTTTTCAAAGATGTCTACTCTTTTCAAAGATATTTCATCCAAATCTTCAACACAAATCCATAAATTGTTTCCAAGGGGGCACAATCAGTGTAACAAAGGAAGTTAAAAATAATTTACACAAATCCAGTCTTCAAGGACTTTAAATAAGAATTATCTGTGGTCAGAATCTTGGACTATTTTTGGAGGATTTAAATATCCCAAAATTTATATATGGGATCTTTATTTTTATCTTGACAAGGATAGTGAATTGAAGAATAACTTGTTCAGCCTTAAATAGAGGTTTTTAATATTAAACAAAAACTATCTGTGACAGCCAAAAGAATTAGTTCTTACTGGGTCTTGAAGTCTATTCACCAGCTGTTGACGTCTATATTTGATTCATCTGACTGCAGAGTAGCCATCTGCTTTTTAGATTCATAAGGTACATCCACTCATAGAATGTGCCAAAATGGTTTTTCTGGCTCACTTTCCAATACAACTTTCTGAAACCAATGTTATACACAATTAGACACTAATAATCCTCTTTTTATGGCCACAGAAGCAGCTTAAAGATTATGAGCACATGAGTGTCTGTATGACAAGCTGTGGACTCTGAAGACTTCAATGCAGTAGGACTTTAATAAAGGTCTTGAAAATGCTACTCAGAGAAGTCAGGACTATATTTAGAGAAGTTCACTACCTTTCTTCCTCCTTTCCAATAAAATAATTATTACTTTACATGAGCATTCACTAAAGAAGAGTGCTTGATAAAATATTTTCAGTAATTTTAGCACTCAAAATGTTTAATGGTAAAAGGCGCTGAGTGCACTGGAATATTTACCTTCCAATCAAATTTTATCACAAAATCCATTTTCAAATAGACTTTAATTAAGTATTTTAAGATAGTTGGTGTTTTCCAAATCCAAAGTTAGATGCTGTACAACTATGTCAAGTACTTTATAAATGCCAGAGAAACTAAAGAGAGGCAGATATTCCATAGAATAGCTACAGCTGAATGACATCTTCAATCCAAAGTGTATTTAAAATAAATGTTTTATTTTTATTTTCCTCCTCCCCAGGGAATAGTTTCTTTGCTTCAAAATTGCTTAGATTTCAAAATGTGCTTCTGTGTGCTTATTCCAGAATAAAAATTTGAAGTTTGGAATAAGCTCAACTGGGAAAAAAAGTGAAATGAAAAATGCAAGGATTTTTGTAGTAATTGAAGTTATGTTTCACTCAGTTTTACTGAACTAAGAACTGTCAGTAATTGCAGTTACATAAAATTCTACATCTCCAAATAGGTGGAGTGCCCCAAAATAAGAAAGTAAATATATTTTTCAATCACTATTCTTGTGGGTTATTCCTTTGATATCCATAGTAAAGTAGATGGATTTACAAATAGTCTGTTTTCAAAAGAAACACATCTCTGTATTTCTAACAAATATGACCCATTATTGTATTTATTTATTTTTTGATCAGAGGTCAAGCACATAGCTCTCATATTGAGATTCACAGATGAGGTGCAGTGAAGCAAAGGCTCTTGTGAAGTTTCACATTGTGGAAAACGACACAACAGGAAGAAATGCATGGAAACTGCATCCACACAAACCAGAAATATGGATCATTTCTCATTAGAAATGTTGAGGGATCACATCAAGAAAATAAAGGTCACAGAAAGACAACACATGGTAAAGACCCACTGTCCTTGTCTTCATGATTTTCAATCTTCATCACACCCCTTCCTCAAAGACCTAATGTAAGCTATGTCATTTGACAACGTAGGCTCACTACAAACTTCACTAGATAGAATTTGATGAGATTCGATGCAGGACTCTGAGAAACACTTTTGCTGCATTAGGGGAATACAGTTTTCCTGAAAGCTATGGATGTATAAGGTTAATGAAATAAGCAGGCAAATTTTGGTCACTTCCACCTGCTATCAGTTATTTCCCTCATTCCTTGAAGACAGCAACCTGGGTTCACATAATATTTTCTGTTCTTTATTTCATTTTAACACCATAATGTGGACTTTGTGTGCCAACTCACATTTTCCAGATAACTTTTTAAGAGTGAGGCTCAGACATTCTAAACCTTTGTCGTTCCTTGTTATCCCAAAAGCATGTACAATTTCACTACCTCCTTTCTCAGTGTCTTCTGAGTCACATTCCTCCTTTATTGTTGCAGTGCTATGATTAAGTCTGACTCAGTGTCCTTCTTAAGGGTCAGCATATAGCCAGCCTTGTGTTTCAGTTCAGTTCAGTAATACAGTTCAGTTGTTTCTGGTTTTGCATTAATCAGTATAAAATATTTTGTGGTGTAGTACTTGGAAGGTCTTGGAGAAAATGAAGCTGCTTGGAAGGTGCTTTTCTTCCTTCATGCTGGGGAGTCTTCCCTGTGTGCACTACTGCAGCTCTGCATGGGCAGTATGTGTCTGAACCTGGCTGAAGTGCTGGGGACTGGAAACCCAGTTCCTTCTGATTTTCAATAAATACTATTTCTCTTTTTCTCCTTTTTAAGTTAGGTGTTAAGACCTATGAAATGGACTCGTATTTCATCGACAAAAATGATCTGTTTTCTTTTTAGTCCTTTCTCTCCTCCTGACTGTTCTCAGGCTTTCTAAACACTATCTTTTCTTGCTATTCCAGAAGCTTAGACGGCTATATTAAAGATTTATATATTATTTATATTATTATTTGTTATAATTATGTTGGTGTTATGTACAGTGCTACAAGGAAGGGCATGATGCTTGCAGATGCCTTGTAGACACTCTGGCTGCTGGGGTGGCATTAACAGAATGAACTTCCACACCCTGTGGAGCAACTCTTGCCTTAGTCCTTTTATATATCTAAATGGGTTTTAAAACAGGTCAGAGTTCAAATGGGTAGCCAAACCATGCTCAAAAACATACATTTTTCATATTCTCTTAGCAGAGAATTATTCCTCTCAAATGCTTGAATTAAAGAACTCAAATGTCAAAGAAAATTTGTGGCCTGAAAAAAAAATCTCTGGGCTGTTGATATTTATTTGTAATAAATGCTGAAAAAATGAACAAGTTTCAGGGGCCTGGAGGTGAGTCAGAGAGAATAAAAAAGCTGACATAGATAATTACAAGCTTGAAGGGCTCTTAAACTCACATACTGCTCCTCCCGCCTCGGCCTGAGTGCATAACTGGTATAAACTTCAATAAATGTGTTATGGGAATAGGGAAATATTAGTTAGAATCATTTCATTGAAATTACACTAAATAAACTATATAATATCCTAATAAAATTATGTGGTCAGTTGACAAAATAAGCTATACTGATGCATTAGAATTATTAGCCTATATTCTGCTCTAGTAACTGACAACAGTCTAGCTATAAAAAAAATTGTGGTACAAACCCCATAATCATATTAATGAATTAACTGTCAGACTTACTAACAAGTTATGGTCTAATCAGTCCAATCCTGAAGGAACTGGTTGTTGCCCTGGTATTGTTCATTTGTTTCATCAAATGATGTACACAGTTATATCTTGATAAATGGATATACACCTTACTTCTGAAGTGGGGTGTGTAGGTAATTATTCAGGTTACAAAAAAAGACAATAACAATGACAGTTCTTCTGAATCCTTCTTTATGTTTTCTTCTGAAAGGATGAGTGCAACTTGATATTTTTTATTCATTTCAAACAGATGACCTCAGAGAAGGTTAAAATCTAGTAACTCAAGGTCTGGAAAACACAGATTATGTCATCTGTCTCCAGTGGAAGTTCAAACCAAAAAGTTTATAAAGGGCAGATTTAGAGATCTGTAACATGAAGAATAACCTCTGATATCAGTCAGTTCTTCAGAGAAAAAGGCATAATAAGATCATGACTGGAAGCTGAAGAAAGAAGATTGAAAACTGGGTATTATGTGAAAGTTCTATTATTAGAAAGATTGGAGTAAGGTATCACTAAGTAAATGGACAAAGGAATATTCTATTTCCATCATGAGTTATGGGGCTTAGTAATGATGAGGCCACATGTGTCTATAGCCTGAATTATGAAAGGTATTCATGACCCATTGCCAAGCTTTAGTATCTTTGAAACTGCAAAAAGAATGCAAACCCACTTCCACCTCTGGGAAAAAAATCAAATTACAATATGTGGGCTTTTTTAGTGATTCAAATTGCATGAGATTTGCAGAACCTTGTTTAGACCCTCTTGATAAGACATGTCAATGTCAGTATCTGAAAGGTAACAACCATTTCAACTGTTGTATTACCTTTACCATCTGCATTGGCACCTAACCCAAAAACTATTTTAAACCACTTCAGATGATCAAATCACTTCTCAATCCTTTTATAGAGGGAATGGACAACTCTAAAATACTCAGCACTGATTTGCAGATAAAATTAACAATTGGAATATCATAGAATCATTAAGGTTGGAAAGGACCTATGAAGAAAACACTTCAGTGCTTACATAGCACTTCATCATTTGGCCTCACAAAGAACTCTGCAGGAAATCAATGCCTTGTCCACACTACACTTAGAGTGAACTGGAGCTATAGCAAGAGGAAAAAATATTTTCAAGATCACCCAGTAAGATACCGGAGAGTCTTCTGAATTCCCAGTCATAGACCCCCTCAGTAGGAGGCACAGTATTCATTAGTACAGAATTTGGAGCAAGATCTCCTGTGTCATAGCTCTCTACAGCATGTGACTGGCATCTGGGAACTGCTTCCAGCTTCTTGATCCTGAAAAAGAGGACTTTGCTCCAACACATAACTGCTGGCAAGCAGCTCCATGTTCCCTTAAGGACTGAGATTTGTCTTCCCTATCATAGAATCATAGAATCATTAGGGTTGGAAAGGACCTCTAGGATCACCAAGTCCAACCTTCATCCAAACATCTATCTATCCATTAGACCATAGCCTCAAGTGCTATGTTTACTTGTTTTTTAAACACCTCCAGGGATGATGAATCCACTACCTCCTTGGGCACCCTGTTTAAGTGCCTAATGACTCTCTCAGTGAAGAATTTCTTCCTAATATCTAATCTAAACCTCTATTTCCTCCCGTTTTATCATTACTAATTTGGGAGAAGAGACCAACACCAGCCTCGCTACAACCTCCTTTTAGGTAGCTGTAGAGAGCAATAAGGTCTCCTCTCAGTCCTCTGTTCTCTAGACTAAACAACCCCAGTTCCCTCATCCTTTCCTCATAGGGCATGCTTTCCAGACACCTCACCAGCTTCATCGCCCTTCTCTGGACCTTCTCCAGAACCTCAATGTCCTTCTTGGACTGTGGTGCCCAAAACTGGACACAGTACTCAAGGTGTAGTCTCACAAGTCCCGAGTACAGGGGCATGATCACCTCCCTACTCCTGCTGGTCACACCGTTTCTGATGCAGGCCAGGATGCCATTGGCCTTCTTGGCCACCTGGGCACACTGCTGGCTCATGTTCAGCTGGCTGTCTACCAGCACCCTCAGGTCCCTTTCCACCAGGCAGCTTTCCAGCCACTCCTCCCCAAGCCTTTAGTGTTGCCTGGGATTGTTGTGACCCAAGTGCATGACCCAGCACTTGGCCTTGTTAAAACCTCATTCCACTGACCTCAGCCCATCGCTCCAGCCTGTCCAAATCCCCCTGCAGAGCCTTCCTACCCTCAAGCAGATTGACACTCCCACTTAATTTTGTGTCTGCAGATTTCCTGAGGGTGCATTCGATCCCCTCATCCAGGTCATCGATAAAGATAAGACAAGACTGGTCCCAAAACTGAGCCCTGAGGGACACCGCTTGTGACTGGTCGCCAACTGGACTTAACTCCATTTCTCACCACTTTCTGGGCCCGGCCATCCATCCAGTTTCTAAACCAGTGAAGAGTCCGCCTATCCAATCCATCAGCTGCCAGCTACTCCAGCAGAATGTTGTGGGAAACGGTGTCAAATGCGTTACTGAAGTCCAGGTAGACAACATCTACCGCTCTTCCCTCATCCACTAGGCAGGTCACCTGATCGTAGAAGGAGATCAGGCTGGTTAAATAGGACTTGCCCTTCATGAACCCACATTGTCTGGACTTGATCCCCCTGTTGTACTGCACTTGCCACATGATCACCCTCAAGATGAACTGTTCCATAATCTAATCTTCCCCGGAACCAAGGTCAGGCTGACAGGCCTGTAGTTCCCCGGATCCTCCTTCCTGACATTCTTGTAGATGGGTGCCGTGTTGGCAAGTCTCCAGTCATCCGGGACTTCCCCAGTTGACCAGGATTGCTGATAAATGATGGAGAGAGGCTTGGCAAATTCCTCCGCCAGCTCCCTCAGCACCCTCAGGTGGATCTCATCTGGCCCCATAGACTTATGGGTGTCCAGTTTGCTTAGCAGGTCTTTCAGTACTATTTCCTGGATTGTGAGGGGATTATTCTGATCTCCATCCCTATCTTTCAGCTCAGGGGACTGAATGCCATGAGGATAACTGGTCTGACTATTAAAGACTGAGGCAAAGAAGGCATTAAGTACCTCAGCCTTTTCCTCATCCTTGGTAACAATGTTCCCCCTCACATCCAATAAAGGGTGGAGATTCTCCGTTCTTTTTTTTGTTGTTGTTTATATATTTGTAAAACCACTTCTTATTAAGTCTTGCAGTGGTGGCCACGCTGAGTTCTAGCTGAGCTTTTGCCCCTCTAATGTTCTTTCTACATGACCTAACTAAATCCCTATAGTCTTCCTGAGTAGCCTGCCCCTTCTTCCAAAGGTGGTAGAATCTCCTCTTTCTCCTAAGTCCCAGCAAAATCTCCCCATTCAGCCAAGCCAGTCGTTTATCACATTTAGAGCTCTTTGTAGTAAGGGAGAAGGCGGTGGTTTCTTTTTCAAAACAAGGCTTTTACACAACCCCAGACTGCTTCTGCACCTTAGCAGAAGTTCAATACTCAAAATGTTGAAGCTCATATTTCAAACTATTAACATATCAATCATAAAATATAAAAGGCATCATTCATAATGACAAGAATGTATTTGTTGTTTCCTACAAACATCCAAGTACTCAAACACTGATGAGATAGATAGAAGTGAAAACTTCTGTCATGTTGCAGTGTTTGTATTTCACTGATAAAAATCAAACAGTTCTATAATATATTGACTGAATGGCAGAGCCTGAATTTGCAAAAAGTGCTGTAACTGATTAATAACCTTTGAGAGCTAAGCGTCTTTCTGTATTTATAAAGATAAATGCCAGCCCAGGTTTCTGATTCTCCCCCACAGAACTTTTAAAGAAAATTGATAAAAGAAGTTCAAGTAAAGAAACACCAGGAAATGGTTTTGCCTCCTCCCTGATCTCAGTGGACAGTTATCACAATATCCTGATCATGAGCCCAGAAAGAAAATCTACCCTAAGTTTATCCAGGCTTCAATATAACATCTCTAAATTGTTTAAGATTACCCTTATGTTATCTAGCCCTGATACCAAATTTTCTCTTTTTTTTTTTGTTTTACTCAAATGTCCTAGCAGTCACATACTTGGGCTTTGGGCACTGAGCACTGCACAATCCTACATATAGAAGACATATGGAACTCTAGAGGTCAGAGAAGTAACGTGAGGACATCAGAACAGTTCCTTTCTTCTATACGGATAAACCATTGGGGAAAGAAATGCAAAAGGCACATAAAGCAGTGTAAGCAGACAGACAAAATGGATGCAAATGCTAATGAGAATTCTTCCATTTGTATAGACAGGAAAAATGAACACCTCTAACTAAATGCACATGCTAAATAAGCATCAAACTACTTACAACCAGAAAAGGATTGTACCCATCCTACTGAAATTATTATCAACTTCACACGGTGACAGAAGAATCTGCTTTCGGTTATCTTTGATCAGCTACTAGAACAATACAGTGATTGAACTTTTGTTACTAAAATTTCTTCTCACTTTTCTAAGAACACAAGAAAAGCATAATTAAGTTCACTCATGAAGCAGGAAAAAGAAGGTAAAAATCAATGCATATTTAACACAGTGGTTAATTTTTACTAGCGCTCAAGTCCTGCTTTGGCATAGGGTTGAGTGGTCCATTTATGCCATAACTCAGCAAGGAAGTTTTCTGCCTCTGTCAAGAAATTAAAGTAGGGTTGCATTTGGTTTTAAATTAATATAAATGTAGTTTAAAGTAAGTCTTGCAGTATAATGCTGTCCTGGTTCGAGTGAAAACAGAACCAATTCTGTTCAGTGATTTTACTTTTCAGTTCAGTACTTCTAACTAACTGCACTTTCTGAAGCTAGCAGCCTGTTTTCATGGACACTGCCTACTGCTGGCAGTGATAACACCCTGTGTTTAGAGTTACTACCTAGGATTGGTGTGCAGACCAAGGCCACTGCTGGATCTTGTGTACCACATTGGGGGGTGCAGAAAGGAAAGGCTGCACCTGCAGGGAGGAGCGGACAGGACAGGTGACCCCAAACTGACCAACGAGGGATTCTATCCCATATACGTCATATTTGGTATAAAGCAGAGGGATCCAACGGGTCTATAGGCTTTTTCCTGGGCTCTTCTCCCCACTTGGACTACTTCCCCAGAACATCCAAGGAGGACTCTGTACATTCTGCCTTTGATCCCATGTTCCTGAATCCGGTAGCAGAATCCAGCTCCTGAACACAGCTCCCGTCTGCTGCGGGGCCCAGTCTGGGACCCCCAGTGCCTGCTCTACA